>RHLR01000401.1:0-21662 GCA_009806335.1 Davidsoniella australis | reverse complement strand
TTCGAGTACCTCCCCCTCCGTCCAAAGACGAACTTTTCCCCTTCGTCGTGGGTTTTTAAGAGCGACCAGCACATATTCCCAATGCTGCTGTCCATTCTCACTTTCTTTTTCGACCTTTGTCGTTTTTGATACACCGTTTTGTGAGGCCCTGAGCCCGACTTTTCCCCTCTCGAGGGATGTTCGAGACTAGATGAGCGTCGACCGTAACGTAACAAGTGAGAAGGAGGCGTTTCTGAAGTCTAGCTAATCCATACTCCTGTTTTCCATCCTGGTATGGTATCTATTCTTGTGTCTTTCATGGTATCTATGGCAGACGATCATCGTCACTTCTTTGGAACAGACACAGCCTTGTCTCTAGATGGATGGTACATGTTTTGAGTAGAAAGAAGCAAATTATACCGACATGGTAAAGCCAATCAAAGTAAATAAATAGCTGCTAGCGAAAGAAGACCCAGGTTGATGATCAACATGTCCGGCTACAAGGCCTAGGAATGTTTGGTGAAGTTAAGTGGCAACGGCAGGAGGCGACCGAAAGAGACTAAAAAGGGCAACGCCAACAAGGGTTATCGCTGGGATATGATACAAGGGGGGTAGAGAAAAGCTTTTTGGAACCTGACGACAGACTAGAAGATTTCTGCTTGTTCAGTATTAGCAAGCCTAGCCTGGGTTTGGTGGTTGCTGAGGTCCATGGGACAAATTGTGGAAGAGTCAGAGGAGAAGAGAGGGGGGTCTTCCTCAAATATGAGAATTATGATGGTTTTGTTTGGTTGTTAGAAAGCAGCATATGTATAACATCACAGACCAAGTAGTAAGCAGCTAGATATAGGTAGAAGAGAGAGAAATATGGCGTTTCAAGATACATACTATCACAATCGTCATGCCATGATATGATGTAATATATCCTCAGGACTAGGTTTCTAGAGACTCCAGGTCCAGGGATGAACTGACGATATAGCTAGGCAGTGTTGATTCTCAATACAATACATAAAACAAGAAGGAGCTTAGGCTTAATTAGAAGTTGTAAGATGATACATGCGCTTACCGTTGATAGTCATTGTGAATATATTTACTCGAAAATTTAGAGGGAGAAAGAAAGTTGACGAAGACATGATAGCTGTTTACTTTTAAGTCAACAAGAAGAAACAAGAGATGATGAAACAAAACAGAGGGTTTGGTTGCTATGGCTGGCATCGGCTGTGCGTATATTATTATGATAATTCGGATGTGAAGAGACGGTGAGTATCAGATTAGAAGTGTCGAACTGGCGAATAAGGCGGAGGTGACGTGCGTATCTGCGTATAAGATATAGATGTCCATATATTGAGACTCTGGTATATTTTATTTGTTGATTTGAAAGCTTTTTATTGACGAGTAGATGTAAAGTAATTTATCGGCCGTGTAATATCGGATTGGAGAGGGAAATAAGCTTGATATGCTGTGAATTAAAGTACTTCCTACGGTGAGATATAGGTCATGTGCGTAGGCTATTTAGGACTGTTCAGCATCGTCTTTTATTATTGTGTATTATTCATTTCCTGTATGGCTTACTCTTGTAGTTGTAGATATATACTTTCACTACAGCTGATATCACTTGAAGGCCTATACATAGATCAATGTATGTATGTATGTGCATATGTATTAGATCATAGGAAGACAGGGGCATGCGTCATGTCATGGACAAGTCCTCGTTCTGTGTTTGTGTTTATGTTTTGCGGAAAAGAAAAACAAAAATATATAACCCTGCCTTTTTTTTTCCGACCTGGTTGCTCTTCTCTCATTTGTGGATAGACACATACATACATATAAGAAGGGAACACGGCCTAAAACTAGCTAGCCAATAATAAAGCGAGAAGGAAGAAGATGAGGAGGAGAAGGAGGAGGTGGTGGTGGTGGTGGTGGTGGTGGTGGATGGTGAAAGGGGTTGGCATGTTCAGGTTGGTCGAAACTCGCAGCGGCCTTTGATGTATGTTTTTTTTTGGTGGTTAGTAATGGTAGTAGACTCATTAGACATATCCAAAATTTGCCTCTCTCGAGCAATAAACATATTTAAATTTATGGTTTGTGCTCTCGGAATAATAGGCACAAATATACAAAGACAGACTTGATAACTGGCTATGGAAGGTTTGCTGACCACGGGAATGAACGTCTCCGGATGACGTTTTGGCCTGCCTATAATCCAATTATGAGGTCAATAATGAGGCCTTTACAGTACATATCTATTCACAGGAGAAAAAAAGGGAAAAAATGATTTGACGTATCGTACGAGAAAAATAGGTATTTTTCTTTTGTGAATTTCTGACTGAGAAAGGGATTTTCAAGCTAGAAGCCACCGGACGGCGATCATCTCATTCTAGCCTATGCGACTTTTACCCTTTTTGGAACTGTAGCATGCCATATTGTAAAGTTTAGTAGTAGTTACTTGTATTTTGATCTTGAAAGAGGACGACGGAATAGAGGACGACGCAGATTGAAACAGCTTCGTCATACTAACTACGGTTAGACTTCGTATACATAATTACGAACATGATAACTTCACCGTGCAAACTATTGAGGGAAGAAATCGGAAGGAGAGAAATAACTGACCTATTGATGTACTAGCAGGAGGGCTCCCGAGTTGGAAACATTTGTATATCTGTTTTAGTAAGAGGCAAAGGCGGGAATAACCAAGTTGGGATTTTCTCTCTCATATGCTAAAGCCAAGAAAAAAACAAGGGCTGTATAATATGAATACAGATATACAGATACAAAGGCCTTGTGGAGATTGATCCACGTGAACAGTGGCGTCATAGGTGGCTCACAACGTATCAGAAAGACGGTCCGCCTGTAAAATAACAATACTCAATCCTAGACAGAGAGAGCCAGTCTGGTATATCTCTGACTGACCAGATAGGCCATGCAAAAGAACAGGCAAAGAAAGTACAGGTACAAAAAAAAAAGAGAAAAAGACGGCATTGACAGGCTTGAAGCCCTGGGTTTCTCTGCACGACCGGATCACGAAGCAACAGAGCAGAAACAAGGATAGAAGAGGCCAGTTAAGCAGAGTGTTACTTGCTACAGCATATCGTGTATGACACCGAGACCTTCTTTCATTATAATTTCCAGTTACGTCTATATTTGTGATGGAAGGAACAGACACAGGCAGAGAAAAAAAAAGCTACTTAAGATGCATGACCCAAGCTCCTGCTCGCGATACTTGGTCATTAGGAAGAATAGAAGGGAAAACATTAACGTTTCAGCTATTATCGGAATATACAAATGCCTCACCTAGACGTAGCTGCCAGCCCTATAGTTTCCTGTTCTGCTGAAGGGGCCATATCTAGCGGTCATACATGTGGTAAAACGAGAGTAAGGAAGCTTATCATCAGTATAGTACATAGCTTTACAGGGCACATGTATGTAATTGTACACCAAACTAAGGCAATGAGCAAAACATCTTCATAGCTCTATAGCTCCATAAGATTCATGAATTAAAAAAAAACCCCCCGCAATGAGCTGTTTGAGAATGAGTGCATTTCTTGTCTTTCTGTCAAAGCCCTTGTCATGTCATAGTATCTATAAAGATGGTACAATTAATCAAAGTACCATGATTGCTGCGTCTCGTCCCCCGCATTCCTCAAACATTAGCTACCGAGGAGAAGAAAGACGAAGAGATTAGACAGAGGAAGGGAGGTGGGGGAAGGAGGGGATTTGTAACTGTTCCGGGAAAGGCTGTACTGTCGATCAAGTCGGGGAGGGGCGGGAAACTGTGGTTGATTCTGTTACTCATGCTTCCAACATGATAACAGTAATCATAGTCAGTCGGTTGATAGAGCTGGGTTGTCCAAAATGATCTTTGGCTTGTCAGATCGATCACTCTAGCCAGAGCATCGGTGTCTTGTAATGACAAGCATTTACAAAATTGGGAAATAATTCACTTTTTGGGCAGACATGTGAAAATAAAAGCTACTACGCTAATTCATATTAGTGTAACCGTTAAAGCTGAACCAACTGTAAGTATGCTTTATGAGAAGCCAGATACAGACACAGATAGGCAATGAAGTTCCAGATTTGTCTCCTTTTCCCCATCAATTAGCCGTTGATAGCGCTGATAATTTTCAATCGGGGGCTCAAGCGAGTAGGAAGGAAGACGTGAAGGAACGGGGTCTGGCCTTTTCTTTTTTATTTCTTATTCTGTTCAATATAGAAGAGTATATCTTAGTTTCAAGTATTATCAAGTACTAACAACAAGCAAAATTAGTAAGTAGCCCTGAAGAACGCATCCCCGGAGTTCAAACAACGCCAGAGTCTAGTCAGGCTGTGGTGAAACACGCCGGCCTGAAGAAGCACCTGGAAGTATAGATGGAGGAGGTAGAGTTGATGATGACCCCCCTAGAGAGATGACTCCCTTAGAGAGATCCGATACAAGACAAAATAAAAAAGAAATGGTGCTGGTAAGCAACGACCACCGTATGGCATCTGCGTTCATGATCTCGGCGATGACCAAACAAAGCCAAGTTATGTATATATCTTATAGTTCCAGTAACAATTTGCGGCGTATGTATATACATATATAAAAATAAATACGGATGACACATCCCACACGGGACAGCAAGACCCTTTCAGAATGTGTTTTGATGGCCTAACCCGGTCTAGGAGCGAGTATTATGGTGGTTGATGTGGCACAGATGGTTCTATTTTGCGATTCTGATGCTCTTCAGACAAGCAAATGCGGAATACACTGGATGACACGATCTGAGCCACAAGATAAGATGGCTGGGTGGAAATAAAAAGAAGATCAAAACCCCCCAATGACGATCTTTCTTGACACAAGCTTCAGAGTCAAAATACTGAGCGAGACGTGTTTTGCCAGTGCTGGAAAATACTGCTAGGGGAAAAAGTACAAGAGAGAGAGGGTCACGATACTTTTCTAGCTGGACTTTCGTCTCATATCTTGCCGGCCGTGGGCAAAATGTGGGAAAGAGGATTCAGGAACAAATACCGTTGCTGGCACTAATATTTCTCCCAGAGAAAGAAAAGACGATCGAGAGATTGGGTAGTTAACCAAAAAGAAATATCAGGCTCTTACATTTCCATATCTGGTTTCCTGCCGAATTGCATTTTATGCAGCTCGGCGTCCATTACTACGACGTTATCTTGACTTTGACATCTCTGGGAACACTATGAAAAGAGAATCTGGCTCTTTCTGGCGTTTAAAAAAAAAAGAAGAAAAAAAAAAGCCTCAACCGTAGACTATTTCCACATTTGTCGTGGCATCAAGATAATCGCAGGACTACTAGTTAAAGCTGCTATTGCAGTAGGAAGGAAGCTGAGCCTAAGAAGACTTGCTAATCCCTGATTCCAGTATTACCACATCACCATCAACGCTATAACAGTAGCTTATATTAGTAGCTAGTGTACAGTATAGGCCCTCCGTAAAGAGTAAAGAAAGCTGTGCTTGCTTCTTGGATCTTATTTTTTTCCCTTCTCTTTTTGTTCTTTTTGAAACACCACCCCGGCCGTTAATGTAGAAAATAAAACCCCTGTCCAACGAGAAACAAGACGAGAAATCCTCCGTAAACCATAGTTCATTCATTACTCTTTTTTCTTTTCTGTATCTTCCTTTGCTTTTGCTGTTGTGAAGCCCTTCGTAATATTGCTAAAACATGTATCCTTCAATCTTCTATAGAGATCGGTCACTATGGTATGTATGATACAATGACCTTTCCTCCTCCCTCTTCTTCGCAGGAAAAGTGAAGAAAATGAATAAGAACCTTTTCCGATGTTATTGGATTCTGTAGCTCGAGTTTGGTGTCTTCTTTTTGCTGCTTCACAATGTCTTGACCTGCGAACACTAGCAGGCCAAGGCATGACGCCAGGGAAGGCCTGACGAGAAGAGAAAAATAAAAGCGGTGCCAATAGAGAGGTGGGTGAACCCCTCTGTGTATTGTTATTCTTACACAGTGCTCTATTTGATATGCTTTTTATTGTATCATTGTCTACTTGTGTACACAAACCAACAAGTCTTAGTTGGTGCTTGTGCCCAGGCCCTTCTGAATTTACCATTGTTTTAAGTAGCATCATTCACTATTACTTGGTCTAACGATGGCAGGTTTTATCGAATATTTATGTATCAATATATTATCTATTCCTCTGAAATCATGGGCGGACACAAGAGTGGGCTGCGCTGTTGCAGAACGTCGCAGGATATGTATTTTTTGTAGCCCTTTTAGACTAGATCAAGGGTTCTAGCTAGAGAATAATAGAAACGAAAGAAACAGAGTGAATTAGAGTGTAAGAAAGAGAACGAGTGTGAGACGGGCTTCGTTAAGACTCAAGAATGAATACAAATATATCGTGGCTTGTCCCCCTCCAGCAATTAGCATTTTTGAACTTGGAGATTCTTAAGAGAGTTTATTCTTAATTTTCTGTATATTCTTCCTTTCTCCTCTTTCTCTTCCTTTTCAGGTATTTCCCAGTTATATTGGTTTGAGGTTCCCAAGTTATTTGCATCAATCACAAGGCACTTACATATTCCGATACTTCAACTCGGCGCTTCTAGCTCAGCTGCCCGGCTTTCTTACTACTCAGACCTATTACTACTCGGTATTATTGCTACCATCAACTACTACATTGTTGCTACTTATTTTTGTTCATTCTTTGCCTCTTACGCACTGAGTAACAACCGTGCTTTGATTAGCGTCTGCACATTTTTTTTTGTCTTCTTACTCTTCTTGCTCTTCGTCTCACTAAGACGAGGACAACGAAAAACAAAATCCTCGATAAAATACTGCGACACTGGGGTTCCATTTCAAGTTCCAGGTTCAGGTTCAGGAGCAAGGGCCAGAAACTAGCCTCGTTTCGTTCTATTGGTAGAGTTCCATTTTGGCCTGGCCTTCGACATCAAGTTAGTTTTATAGTGAGTTGAACGGCCAAAAAGGCTTTGAACCAGAAAAGAACAAAACGCTCTAGAAAACCACGTCGCAGAAATAAAGCAACGCAGCAGCAGAAAAAAAAGAACAAGCACGGGCTTTGAGCACGGCCAGCTGTTTCGAACATTGTTTCCTTCAATCTCTTAGACTTGACCTACCGAGAGGCCGTCTTTTGTCTTTCTTCCCTTTCTGGACTATTCCCTTGTTGAAGCTACGCTTTGATTATTTTCTATAGCACGAAGTCTTTTTAAAGTCTTTTTGGTACTTGTCAAGACTTCGTTTCAAGACTTCGTTCTTTTCTTTTCTTTTTCTTCTTCCCTTCTTTCTATTCTTTGTCTTTTCCTCTCCATCGACAGACACATACTCTCACCTTCTTTTTTCTACCATCGTTTTTATACGAGTTCTTTTTGGTACTACTGACAGTCTATATCTGGCTTTGTCCTTATCTTATCACCGACTCGAACTTGACTTGACTTGACCTAACCGGGTGTCCTTCAGGGCAATTACTACGTCTATTTAACGAGCGACCAGACGAGAAACAGAACAGGAAACCGCACACAGACACAATATTGCACTTTTGAGCAATTGCAGCACACGAGACGAGACACCGACGCTCTTCAAAGCTCTTGAGTTATTGCCTGTTTCTCTGTGATTGGCTTTGTTCAGTGTTGATTATATCTTTTCCATACCGCAGCTGAAAAGACGAGCAACTCCCTCGTTCCGTTCTATCTCTTTCCTGTTTAGTTTACAGACTTCGTACTTTCGTTTTCGCTGGGTAAAAGAAGGGAAAACGCAGCTGCTGAAAAAAAAACAAGCGTATATTTTTTTGTCAGCGCTATTTGCGAACTTTCTTTTTATCTTAATATTCTTTCTTCCCGCTCTCTTCTCTTCTGCTCATCATGAGTGCCGCCATAATGACTCCCTCTCCGGCTCCACACGATCGGCCCTCATTTTCATCATCGTCAGCCGTTGCCAATCCGAGCTCGGCTGCTTCCAACTCAGTGTCTAAACATCATAACAGCGGCTCACATGCCCACGATTTCCCGCCGCCAACTTCTACAGCGTCTGGAGCGCCCATAACATCGTCGCCTTCAGTAGGTAGAACAGGCTTCACTCACAACAACAGCCACAGCAGCAACCACAGCAAGAGCAACTCGGTTTCTAATACTAGACAACAATCATCGTCGACGCATCACAGCCACCCGCCACCGCCTCCTCCTCCTCCATCGCATCACCAGCAACAGCAGCATCGCACAGGTAGTCGGAGCCCTAGAAACCATCAGTCCAGCGGCAAGTCGTCGCCGCCCAGCGCGTAAGTTGAGAGCCTATCTATCCATCCACAATCTATCCACTTCACTCTGCCTGTTTATACTCTTTTTATTGTCTCTTTTTTCCCTTTTTAAATCAGAACCACCCCAGTCGATTTCAATCTATCTACCCGCTCCCATCCCCATTTCCATTCTTTATCTATCTAGCCATCCACCTTCGTTTTGCCTGTCTCGTATCGTCTGCCCGAGAACACAAAAATAAAAACATAAAATCTACCTACCGCCAGATCAGCACCCAAACCATAAAATATGCCGCCAGTCTGCTAACCCTCCTTTTCTCTTTCGTTTTTCCCCTTGCTACAGGTCTCGCGTTCCCACCATTATCGTCAAGAAGGAGCCGACGTCGCCCCAGATGCCTACGACGCGCCACCGTCCTCGTAACTCGACCTGTCCAAGTCTGGCTCATCGTCTGGTGCCGCGACTCGCGCGGGCCCTAACCTGCCGCGACCAGCCTAGGCATCCGAGAAGTCGGCATTGCGTGTCTGTCGCCCGGCCTGGTCACCCAGGACCCTAACATGAAGGAGCAGTTGCAACGCAGTATGACCGTGCGGGAGCAGCAGCGGGCCATCATCGAGGCGCGCCTTCTTCAGCAGTCCGCCAAGGGCGACGGCTCTGTGCCACACGCTATTGCAACTGCCAAAGACGGTGGCTTCAGTGCGAAAACCCCCGGAATGTCGCGCCGCAACAGAGCCCCGCCCGGCCTGTCTATCGTTGCGCCTGCCCACGAAGCCTTCCAGAACGAGCGCGTTATACAGTCTGCACCATTGGGCCAGACCTTTTCGGGACTCGGTCACGGCCCGCACCCGCTGACCCGTCATATCACGAACCAGCCCGCTACTAAGCTGAGCAATACCTCTCACATCCATCACGTGCCTGCTCACCAAACAAACAACCGCCTACCCCCGTTGAGTGATGTCTTCGGCAGCAACATGGCTTCCCACCAAGAAAACCCCAGCGCTTCTCAGCAACAGCAACACCATCAGCCACCACAATCGGCATCTCACCACTCTCAGCAGCAGAACCTATACGCATCTCAGGCTATGCGCTCGGCTCAGCCTTTGCCATCTCCCAGCCACCCGCCGTCTAATATGACACACGGCCCACCTACCGGTCGCGCACGCGAATACAAGAGCGCCGAGGACGCCCCAGGCCGAGCTGGCTGGTGGCCGTCCCGAACTACTGCCTAAGCTGGTGCACTACGGTAACCACCAACCACCTACGCCGCCCTCGCCACAGCCCAGTACCGCTCATGCACATGCTCCTACCGGCTCAGCACAGAAACGTCGCCGCGCAGAGTACGAGGAGGGTCAGTCGCCGCCGTTAGGCCACGGCCCTGCGTCGCAAAGACACGGTCCATTTGGCTACGGACGGGATAGCCCTGAGACCCAACGTGCAAAGAAGGAAGAGTTTCTCTCGTTATGTAGCAAAGCATGGGATCTTTTCCACTCATAATCACCTGGTATCCCCTTTGCTTGTATCTTTGATCTACCAAGTTCTAATATTTTCCATCTCACTCTTAAAAAACGTCTCTTTTTTCTCTTACTTCCACATTGACGATATCTATTAACGCAGAACCCAAACACACACTCTACCTCTCTCTCTCTCTACCTTGTTATCTCGCTTGGCATATATATTGTATCTTCATTATATCTTCTCTTGATTCCCCCAATCTTAACACCCCACTTTGTCCCCAACAACACAATCTAGTATTCGTCTTTTTGGTTTTTGATATTTAGTTTCCTGTGCTTTATGTTCTATTTTTGCTCTTGTTAGTTACCGTGGCGTTTATCTCTTTTTTTTTTTTCTTTCTAACTTCCTACTATTACTACTATTCTACTACTATAACATTTAGTAACTGTTAACTATGCTTTTTTTTATACAATTACTACAACCATTTCTTCTCTCTATTACTACACCGATCTCTTACATGCAATTCCCTAGACTGTTTTAATACGAAACAGTATAGGACTTCTATTGATATTTTTTCTTTATTTCTCTGTACGATGTTTAACTTTGCCTTGATTTGTTTTATTTTTATTCATGTAGTTTTTTTTCATTCCCAATTTATTCCTGTCTTTTATTTTTATTTTTTTATTTTTTTTTTAGGAAGTAAGTCAACGAATGAATTTTTTGATGTTTCTACATTCTTAATATTTAACTAACATGTTTACATTTTTTTCTTTTATAAAAAGCTAGTATTTATGTATCATTGCTATGTTCCCTACTTTGTCACTCGTTGTGCATGTACGTATATATCTTATAGGCATCATGATATTCTAGCTTTTCCTTCTTCTTAGAAATACAAACAGTAAAGTAACTATTGCCTAAGTCTTCATGTCCGATGACTATAATTTACGTGCACTCATGTTGACTCATAATGCATACACAATTTCTTCATTCTCTTTGGGCAGTTTCATGTTGTTTCAGAGAAGACTATGATACAATTATTTTATGTACATGTACTTACTATATGTACTACATAGGTAGTATACTAAGTATTGACTACGAAGCAAGTATTAAAAAAGGCTAAGCAAGTATATAAAGAAGAGGCAAATACCAAATAGCAGTCGCACGACTTGACTTGATATAAAAAGGGGAAACGCTTCTTCATCCCTTTCTTTACTTTTGAGCAAAAAAAAAACTTTTGTGGCATGACATAAAAGGTTTATTGACCTCGAAACGATTTCTATTTTTGGAATATCTTCCATTTCTTCTACTTCTCTTCTGGAATGAATGAAGTTAGGGAAAGAGAGAAGAATAAGGAACGGCGTTTGTATCTTTTATTATTGAGATATTAGCAATCCTTTTGTATGCCTTGTACGAATATGTTTATTAATATATAATGTAACAATTCACAAATTATAGGCAAGTTTTGTTGGTTGATTCACGAGAGTGACCAAGTTTGTCATACCAAATGTATGTGGAAGAAAGAAAAGATCAAGAATAATCTTGAGAGTTGGATGGATGTAAAAACCACATATAGTAGTCATTGAAGATAGCTAATGCTGATTTAAGTAGTCGTAACTATATTTGAGAGATGTTGGATTAAGTAGAGACTAATCAGTCAGTTCAAGACTTATAAGAACTAGCTAGTCATATAGTTCAAGTTATAAGAAATAAAAAACCATTAAGGCCAATGAATTCTATAAAAACCGAGGCCAATAAAAGAGTCATGTAGTTAGTTGATTTATTCAACTTTGCACAATGAGTAAGTCTATGACAAGAAGCTTCCCCTCTCCTATCTCCCATTCTCCCTTCTACTACAGCTGACCAAAGGTATTTATTGTACACTAGGATGAAACCAAAGAAAACGATAGTCTTCAAGCACTGATAACATATCGAGATCTAGTGGTGACTCTGGACAGCTGCAGACAATCGAGCGTTTCTCCATCAGTATTTGTGAGAAAAAAACGACTAGGAACGCCGAGAACAATACAAAATATTCCGCCACCCATACAGATAAAATAAAATAACAAGAAAACAAGATATGATAACGAAATATGTGAATTACACGTCAAATAGTACCAACAGCAGCATTTGATCATACAAATAGAGATAGAAGAAAAAAAAAGATGTACCAATGTAGGCTGAGGGGGCGTAGGAATAAAGATGGGGCGAGGAATAACGCCTCTCAAGTTGAGAAAAGAACTAAGAAGAGGAAAGTGACATGATAAGGTGAGTCTACTTTCGGATTGAGACACCCAACCATCTATTCCAAAATCATGACTAGACCGCCGTTTTGATACGAGGCTTCTAGCTCTTGATACATGTGAATAGAGAATGCTAGATAGCGAGAGCCTAAACGGCAGTTTCTAGGTACACATCGACATCACTATACAGATATACAACATACAGGACCGAGCTTTGCCGATGTCAGAACGAGGGTTGTCCATGTAAGATGCTGCTCATGGCGATTTACGTGTTGTTGATCATGTGGGTATACCTAGTTCCCCTCATATATCTCTCTACTCAAAGCAAGCAAGAAAATAAAGGAATGAGACGTTTCAGTTGAGTGCTCTAACGAGAAGTATGGCGTTGTTGGACTTGCCATATGCGAACAATGAGTTGTCCATGTCCTATTTGGTATAGAGAGATGATACGTATCTTGTTCTCCTGGCTTTGGAGGTAAATTAAGTGCCAGATCTTGGCTTACTCTACTGACTGGGTCTATCCTCAAATAAGCCAGTTTTATACATACATATGTATATAGTGCGGAACCCTAACATCATTCACACCATGGTTTTTGAAAGTGTAAGAAACCCTGGTTGTTGTCAAGTTGCGGCTGATAGCACACATAAGAAGCTATAGATCTATGAATTACCTAGAACAGGCAAATAGTCTACGCAGCTGAAGTTAGTTATGAAGCTAGTCAGTGACAGTAGCAATCAATAACTATCGAGCCTATAAAGAGCCCTAAGACGGCTCCGAGATGTCGTTTTCTGGGAAGGAGGGCCATGGGCATGTAAAAGGAAGAGAAAGGAAGGATTTTTTTGGGGGTGAATGAGTGAGTAGAAAAACGGGTAGGGGAAGTAAAGTAAGTATCCAAGGACGGAGAACGATGCAAGTAAAGGAAGAGAAAGGGAAAGGCCAGGAGAAAAGGAAGGGGGAGAAGGCAAGTTGAGTTGTTGCACTTCCTCATCCTTCTCCCTCCTTTGGGCAAACGGGTTAGAATAGAAGCCTTCCTCTCTTTGCACCATGCGGGCCGCATGGTGGATGGCAGGTAGGTGAATAGAGGGGGAAAAAGAAGGAGGAAAACGTCCGCTAGAGGCTGTCTGGTTGGTACTACTGTACTTGACACTGGATAAAAGTGCAATATGTATCACGGCCACTGTATGGTGACAGCTAAGTTCTATGACACACACCATATGATCACTTGATTACGGGGTAGCATTTCAGGATTGAATGCTTTCTTCTTCTTTTCCTAGTTTTGTGGTTCACTATTTGCTGGCCTAACGATGATATCATGAAAGACGAGTTGGCCATGTACGAATCAATAAAGCAAAGAAAAAAAGAAAGTTCAGTATCGGCTATCGTGTAGACTTTCCCCGTTGTGTAGGAATACAACGCTTTTCTTTCTTCCCTTTTCCATCTCTTTGCTGTCATGTCCTCCTTCTAGCTATAAGAACCACAGTATATATCATTAGTTCCGATAATGATGGCTACACACCTTTTGGCTCTATAATCAACGGATGCTATTGTACTATGCGCTGTTCCTGTTCCCTCTAGAAGCTACCAAAAGCTCATGTAGAACTAGACCTGGTTCCTTGCCCTGTACTTGCATTCACTCCGGCTCTTTAGGGAATAGCGCTGTTATCTAGAGCTCAGCTTTACAGGGGACTCTGTTGTGCATCTTAATCTTTATTTTATTTCCTTAGTATGATACAGAAAAATACGGTAATTATGAAGACTAATGTGATCCAACAACCCTAATTTTTCATGGACGGAAGCGATGTGCCTGGGAAAATGATATCTTGCCATGGAGTTATAAGTACTTGCTTAAACGGTCCGGCCGGAATTGTGATGCTACATATCATAGTACGCCCGGCTGAGGATATCGCCGAGTCTCCGGACCCTTCTTTTTCTTTCTTTTCCTCTGGTGATCTGATTGGTTGTTTGTTGATGCGTATCGTCATCTCGTGTTTTCTGTCCACACCGCATCAAATACTTGGTTAACAAAGGGATCCTTTGTATATCTGTATGTCTTTGAATAAGCTACGCCACGGCTTTGTATGTAATGCACTGTACGAAGAATGTGTGTGTCTAGACCTAAATATATCTGCAAGTGAGATATGTAAGTTCTTATAGCTGCTTATGGCTTGATAGCGGCATACAATATTCTTATTTCGTGCAGTGCTTTTGGCAGATATTTATCTTAGAGTGTCTCAGCAACTATATCTAAGTATACTATAGTGTCTGTCAAAAACAAGTCAAGTAATAAAAGCAATGGCAATACGTACTTGTATCTGTCTCTTGTAGATGTCAATATATAATCGCTAACCAAAATAAGTATAAAAAGAGATTTAGTCACCCCCTCTCTCCAAGAACATGGGTTATAACCCACCTAGACCAAACTCAATCCCGAACATCTAGGTCACAGTCACATCTAAGCCAAATAAATACCCGTGCAACCCTGAAAATGGTCCCCGATCAGGTCGCCGATAGCAGGGGAGGGGGTGCTCGGGTCGGGTGGCTTTTGCAAGATTTCACGCAAACACGAATCAAACAAGTCACCAAGACAGATACAGACAGGACTCAGACTACAAGTGCTTCTACTTTCTTCGCTCTAAGAAAGGCCCTTACTTACTAGCATCTCTATCTGTATTTGCAGTATGCCATGTCACCGGGCCCTTGATTTCATCATACCCGGGGTTGGGTTTTTTTTTTTGCAAGGCCTCGCACTCTGTGTTTTCCAGGTCTCAGTATATATGTAAATCGATCCAATTTATACACTCACACCTCACCTTCTAAATTCATAACTATATATGCATATATGTCCATACGTATAATATCACAACGTAAGGTCGAAACGACCTGTTGAACTCTAAATATACAAGTTCCATACAGATAGCATCTCTAGAGGAGCCATAGAAGAAATAAGCAAAACAAGACAGCAATTATTGTAATATTGGCGCTCGATTTTGCCAGCAACAGATCTTTGAGAATATACCGCTTTAGGAAAAAGGAAGGATAAGCAAGGGATGACCTATAGTAGGCTCTTTGATATAGCCAATCTTTGCAGGGTTCGCTAACTTCCTACACTAATGTCAGAACCAAACAAAGAGATAATTCAAGGCCCGCCTTGTTTATTATTTCATTGTATTTATTATTTCATTTGTTCTCATTCCTTAGCTCGCTTAGGGATCGACGCCTGGCGGGATTTCTCTCTGAGCTCTCTGAGATATGAGGGGGTGTGATATGCATTTATATCTTTTATTTGTATTATTTATTACTCAAAGTGATCACCCCTTCGGAACACTCTGAAATCTCTCTCATCCTCATTCAATAAGCATAGGAGACTCACAATGGTAATTGTTGAGCATCTAATGCCACCAATGAAAATTCAATAGCGTTGATAGTAACCTCTGCTGGCTCCCTTTATATATATATCCCTTTCCCCTCGCCTCGGAAAGGTTTCAACGACTACGGGACCGCCAGTCAGTTCTTAAGCCCCATTGTAACAGGCTCTCGGTAACAAAAATATAATTATAATAAAATACCCCAGTTACATTGTGAGCTTTGGTGATAGCCTAATGTCGTAATTGTTCTAGCCAGCCGGTCCGTTGTTTGCTAGATTTCGGCCTATTCGCGTTTCCTTTTTTTAAAAAAATTTATACAATAATTACCCAACATGAGCATCTTTTGTTCTAGACCAACCGGTTATATTCTTTTGATCTTGTTTTCTACGTCTTTGGGCTCTTGGATGACCAAGATTAAAATGATAGCTCAAGCAAATCTGCCAGCACATGGCTCAAAAATCAAGATAAATGAGAGCAAAAGCAGGCTATCTCTGGATCAACATCTATCTTCAAAGAGCTTACATGGCTAGGATATGACACTCGTCTAGTTCAAGCAAGTTGAGCCTGCCTTGTAAGGTTTTGACGCTTACAGTATGTTGCTGTCAACCCTAACCCTACGTGCTTACAACTATTATTGGTGCCAGCCAAGCGCCACCTCATCTTGAGCTCCTTGTTCCTGCATCCCCAAAATGCCTAAAGGCACTACTTGAACTATAGTATACAGATATCTAATTGGGCAAGCACATCCCAGAGTCAATAAGAGAACAACAAAAGGGCTTGTCCGAAAGTTTGTAGACAAAAAGCCGGAAACTTGCCTATACAGATATATCTGTATGTATTTGTACGCATGGATAAGAAGGGTGAAAGACACCCATATCATATCCATCCATATAGTAAGTACTAGATACTCGGTATCACTGAAAAAAATACGGGTTCTGAGCGGTGAGATATACGCAAGACACGGGCATTTTGTGTATCAAACAAGCCTTTGTGAAAATATGATAAAATCTAGAGAATCTTCTAAGCGATGCCCTAAAGCGGGAATTCGAAGTTTTTGACCCAGTACAGTTCAAAGATGTCTTGTAAGTATGAAAGACTGGGTCAGTGAAACTTTGCAAGAAGGACAGAAATCATGTAAGAAATAAAGATTGTGAGCCAGGTAAGTTCTGCGTCATGGCAGGTTCTTAGTACCACTATTTCCCTTATTAGTGCCTAGGGTTTTACTTGACCAACCGCTAAGACTGGCAGTCTAAATGTAGTTGCTTACCTAGGTTTTGCTTGATTTCTTTCTCGATTCTTAGCATAGTGTCCGACCACGTAATATAATAGCCCAACCTGACAGGCGATGTTATTGGGCAAGGCTTATATAACACACAATGAATAAGAGACTAGGGTGTATTCCAAATTCCAAATGCATGTACTTTTTTGCTTGTTCTATTATCTGCATCCTAGACCCTTGGTGCAACAGCTACATGTATACAGATAAGTTGGGCTAACTTAACTGGGCTTATAGGAAAGACAAAAAACACCCACTTATATTCACCCCTCTTAGTAGTTGTATCTAGTTGTATTATTTTTATTATTTTGCTAGTTCTCTATCCCTCAACTATTCATGGCCTGCATCAGAAATTACTTAAAAGAGTAAGGGAGAAAGGAGGAGGGGCTAACAAAGGACAAAATATAGAGCTAGCTAATTGGCATGCCGTGCCGTAGTGGCAGCCTTTGACTTTCGGGCTCTTTTGGCAAGTCATGACAGCTTGCCAATGGGCTGGTTCTGTATATTGGACAAGTAGTATTTGCATCGGTATTTGCTAGAAGACGGAGACTTTCCTAGCAACAACAGTAGTAAAAGTCATGGATAGTATACATGTATACAGATGCCTTATAGAGGTTCTATGCCATAAGGGTTTATTTGAAAGAATTTGTCCCAATTTTCAACTACATAATATTATTCTCTTCTCTTGAGTACCAGAAAAATAAGCACGAGGTAGGAAAACGGGCGATAATAATCCTAGAATCTTCCTGAGACATCACCCCCCCCCTTTCTACATAGCTTCTTTGATGAGGCTAGCTTCATAGATAATCAGTAGAAAATAGTACTAGAATAAGAAGAGAAGACGAAAATAGTAGCTTAAAAGAAGAACTTGAAAGCGTGCTCAACATGTGGTTACCATGTTTTATTTCGCCAGGGCAAAAAAAAAAGAATACTGGAGGAATCAGTTATCTCACTCCCCCCTAAGAATAATTTGATAGCCTATAAGCAAGTCTTGAACACAAGTAAGTAGTCATGACATATCGTGTTGCAGACAATGTTTATTTACATGACAACGATATATTATATGATGTGAAGTCATACAACCAGTATAATAGACTCTGTATATTTGTACTTTTCTTTTGTCCGAATTTATTATCGCCACCACCTCTTGTTGTGCATGTTACAACTATCTCTTATACTCTTTTTATTATCTCGCCTTGCCTCTTGATAAACCTTAGGACTGAGATATTATCTACATGATAAGCACAAAATAAAAAAGCCCAAGAGAGGCTTTGCTTATTTCCCTTGACGTGTCATATTACGTCTTCGTATTTCTCAAGTACACACTCTCTATGATCTTTTATTTTTTTATATTTTTTTTTATACTTTTTAGTAATCTTTGAAATTTCCGATATAGGAAGTTTTCTTAGCGCTATTTTGTCTTTACAGAAAGTAAGCAAAGCCACAGAAAAAAACAAACGACAAAACTCTATCTCTGTATTATCAAACGCCCCTCCTTCGTTACAAATCATTACATTAGGAAACAAATATATATATCAAAAGGTCAAATAATTAAAGCCTAATGGCGAACCAACCAGTTGTGGGAGAGAGAACTCTGGACTGTAAAAAGGACAATAACCAAGAAAAAAAACCTCTAGTAATGTGTTGTTCGAAGGGTTGTTGTGATGTTTGCTTTTGATGCACCACGTATACTTCGATATCATTTTAGTCGATAGCTATTGTTGTCTTGTATAACTAAGCCTACTAAGACTAGCTAACAGGCTTTTTTTTTGCCCGATGATGACAATCTCGGGTTCGGGTGCAGAGTCTCTCTTCCTTTCAATCCCCCCCTTCTTTTCTTGCTTACTCTTTCTCTCATTTTTCTCTTCCTATCTGCCTAGCCCACGCCTTTCCAATATAGAGGCTCTCTTTAGTACTCGTTTGCGTGTGCTCTTTCTACATTTCATGCAGGGTAATTCGGTATATTCAGGTATTTGTTACCGCACTAAGGACTCCCTCCCATTGATAATATGATAAGCTTAAAGTAGTAGTGTAGTCACCCCACGCCTACATTACATAACCAGTGACTTCGAAAGAAAGTACAAATATATCTGTATGCAAGTTGTCGTAGTTAAATGCCTACATACAGATATGTACTGTACACTATAAGTCGCCTTGCGTCGTTAATTCTACATGTAATACTAATTATCATGCATACGCCCTCTTCCTATGCATCCTTCCCTTACTATATAGTGCATGGCCATTGTTTGGTAGACAGATTTCACTCCGGCGTTAAGCAGATCGAATTCCGGGCTAAACGCCCACTTAGAAAAATATATCCCCCCCAAAGATACTGTCATCCGTTGAACTAGACTTATTGACTTTGCCCTTTTGACCTGGCTCGGCCTGGCCTAACAACTAACTTGCATCAAATACTACTATAGTCTGCATGTTGGCAACTTGCGAACATGCCATACACTTTTATAGTCACATTCTTATATTCCTACTGAAATTTACTGCCTTTTCTATATCTTCTTGCTCATCACTATGCCTATCATTCATTCCAATGGAAAGGGAAGGACTAAGCAGAGCCGTCTTTACATAGCTTGTCATGGGCCATTTATTAATTAGTGATCAGGCTAGCATGAGACGGGGATAGGAAGCGTCTTGCTGTTATTTTGCTAGGCGAGTTTCTATCATGAGCCATAGAGAAGCAAGAACATGGAATTAATACAGTCAAAGGAATCCCCCTTCCAACCTTTCTTTTTAAAATCCCTCTTATGGCCTGCTTACCTGGTCTTTTCTGGCAGTGGATCTTCTGATTTTCCTTAGGTCTAACACAGCTTTCCTCGGCCATGCCTCTTTTTCCTAAACGGGAGATTTTTGTAGAAAACAAGAGCATGGTCAAGAAATGTCTTGACTAGGGCATTGTTTGACCATTTCTTTTCTTCATTACTGGGACTGGGAAAAGACAAAGAAGAAAGAAAAAGCCCAGTATTTCCACCTTATTATATCGTTTCTATCTTCAAGCTTACATATATATATATATAGATTCACACACTCTCTTTAGCGTTCGGATTGTTCCCTTATATATGAGGTCTATCAATACCAAGCATCTACATGTGTATCTGTATCTTGCTGTTATTATCTAATCAACTGCAAAGACCCCAACATAATTACTGTGTTCCTTCTTACCCACTAATAAACTCTTCTAAGGGCCTAGAATAATATGGGGGATAGTATTATGTAGATGCAGATCAGATCAAATCAAGCCGGTGATTGGACCATGTAATCCCGGCTATCCTTCAAGCCCCAAGATTCCCAGGGAGTGGTTCGTAAGTCTATATATCGGTATGTCAGTACTGGCAGAATAGTTGGTAAAGTAATAATATTAGCTATCAACCTTTTTTCTTTGTATCATATCCCCTTTTGGTGATTATGCATTCTCAACAAAAAAAATCGTCTTCTTTGCTCGGGCGTCACAACAGCATGATAAAAAAAATTGGCTCCATGATATTAACCAGGTCGAGGCTTTGTGACTTGGACAATATGTCGTGGCATCACCAACTCCAAACAAGTAAGATTCATATTTTTGTCGCCTAGTCCCCCTCATAATGGGGTGTGAGAGTTAGGGTGTGTATTTCGTAAATTACCAGAAGAGGAGAAAAGCCTCTGTCGTTTTTTATTTGAGAAGAGCATCTTGAAAGTATAGCTATCACAGTAATATTAAGTCTTCAACTAGTGACGTGACATGACGGCAAGCTGCAGGAATATGTTAAGAATTTGTTAATATTATTATTCTGTACCCCCTCCCATGTCGTTTTATTTCTCACTAGTCCAGAAGCCAAGCCAAATTCACCAGCATGTTAAGCCACTAAGCTATTACTTGCTTTACCAACCGTTTCAAACAGCGAAAATTCTAACAAGATATTTTCCGCTATCCAGTAACCCAGGGCTTATCTGTTGCTATAATAATACTAGCTATACTACCTCACCGCTAAGCCTAAAGGTCTACTTCAGTTTTCATACAATACATATGTATGGAGCAATGGCAATACTAATTTGCCGTATATCTTACCTTGTACTCTTATTAGTATCACGAAGGACCAGCCATCTACCGAGCAACAACGTTCATCTTGGCTATTCATCTTTGCCACTAGGCCAGAAGAACATATCTTGTGTACAGATAACAGTGACAAATTCCAAATACAATACGTGCCAAATATTCAGCAAATAAAGCCATTTCTCAGAAACAAGGCCACAGGGCTTACGCAACTCGTTGTGCTACTATCAGCAGCTATTTCTAGTATTGTTTATTCATAGTAATTCGGCAATATACTGATTGAACAACAAGCTAGCTATTCACTAGACGCACTCAATCCATATTATCAGGGGTTTCTTGCGAATTCAGATATACCTTCATTACTATACTTTTGGCCTGATTTCTTGCCAATTAGTGCTCCTCTTGCCTAGCTGTCACATCCTTTGTTCCTTTTATGCTCAACAATACCAGCATCTTCGTCTTATTTTATACAGAGGAGCCAAATAAAATTATATATATGTAGATAAAAACTGAATGCTTGCACAAAACCCATGTGTTCGGGAAGTTTTCCTCTGTTCTTAAGCACTACAATGAACAACAAGAGGATCATCTAAAAGCATGCATCGCACTGTTTGTATATTCTGTATAATATCTAATGCATGTATTGCTATCCCATGACCTGAGATTTATGCACGATCATAATCACTAAACTTTCGCCAGAAACGGAAGGAACAAGAACAATGCTCTTGTTGGGATGATTTTGTGCTACGCCTTTAGCTACTGAGCTAATTGTGTTTAGAACAGCAACTACTAACTAGGGAGCAAACAATTCATACCTCGAGCTCAAGTACAATGCTTTGTTCCACGCCTAATATAGAGTAGATAGCACAACTACACTTGATAGAGAATCTCTGTAGAGAATTATCAATGTCTAATAGCCGAACAAAATGAAAAATAATAAAATAAAATCAGATTTGAGTGTACAATTAGAGGTAGGTGCATGTTCAACTGGGAAGGTTCTCCTGTTTATGTCTTGGCAGGAACATATTTCAGTAGTGGGCAGTTCATCGTATAAATGATATTCTGTTCCTCACTGTCAATTCTTATCGAACA
>RHLR01000400.1:0-21723 GCA_009806335.1 Davidsoniella australis | reverse complement strand
GATTAGTATATATCTATAGTAGATAGTAGTAGTAGTAGTAGTAGTAGTAGTAGTAGTAGTAGTAGTAGTAGTAGTAGTAGTAGTAGTAGTAGTAGTAGTAGTTGTAGAGAAAATCAACCCATGGTCTAGTTCTTCTTCGACCTGCTAAGCTACAAACTGTTACCTTTATTACTACATATCCCCTGCTAGCCTGTTAGTGTAGAAGTGGCATCGCACATGCGAGAAAAAGGAGAACCATTTACTTTCAGATACACAATAGCCTTGAGTAGTTCTGCTACTAGACAGGTTACAAGCTACAAGACTAAAAGCCGGGAAGAAGATCCTATTGACCGAGACATTATTACTATTATACCACAAATTCTGATTTGTAGGTTCATAGGCTGATAAGTAAGGCGTGAAAAAGTAAATCCGGTCTTGAATTATCGTTGTGTTTGTCTTATATTTGCCACAGTGCCAACAAATGATGACCCAGGCAGCCAAAGTCGACGAACCCAAAGTACACTACAAAAGTCTACGGGCGTTGATATGTATCAGCTGAGAGTGCAAAGAAGGCTAGTAGAGGTTTATCGAATAGGGCATATTTTGTGATGACTTCATACAGATACAAACTGTATAGTAGATAATATCTGAATCTTTGTGACAGGTCTGACTAGTTCGTGGCCTGCTACATATGTACATGTGTAATTTGAGTAGCAATGTAATCTGTGAATATCGAAATGGCGTATTGCCCAAAAAAGCAATGGTTAGGTAGATTGATTATATAGAGGGAAGAGAGAAAACCGCCGATATATAGAGTTGCAGCCGTAGTGTTCACCCCAGATATTAAATACAAATAAGTACAAAAAGGCAAAAAAAAAACAAAAAAACAAACAAAAAAAGAACGAACATCTATGCCCTGTTACGACACACTATAAAAGCATATTAGCACATCTAATAACGACAGCGTACCATTATTGACGCCTTTTGAGTCTAGAACCAGAGCAAAGCCCTGCAAAGTATCAGCAGAAGAGGGCCTTTAGCGATTCTCTATCAAGGGAGCAACACCGTTCTTTCTTCTAGCGTAGGTCGGTCGCTTCCGCTGGAGGTAAGAAGATACGAAAGGAAGAGAAAGAGAGAGAGGGAGAGAAACAGCAGAAAGGGATAGCGTTGCTTCCAAAGTTTGTAAGCTAGTTTATCTAAATCGATCTACGACTGTGTTAGTACGTATGTATTTGGCCACATTGATCTTTATGCTGATCAGCTTTTCTCGTGAAAAGAGCACATCGGTCGGTCAGATGAAAATAGATTCTACATTTTGACTAATTTTTTATGCCTATTGGTCTTGGTGTGATCATTTCGAGAAGCAAGATTTTATTCATTCATGGCCATGGCGTGTGATTTGTGTAAAGGCTGCTTGTTAGCGCAATTTCAACACAAAAAAAAGACATGTAGCATTAGAGACTGCATATAGTGAACGAGGCTGGCTAATAATATTATGGCAGGCATCGGCTGGCCTAACAAGCAAACCAATCACCACAAATAATGTACCAACATCTACATACCAAAGTACATGTAGGTCCTAGCTAAAGCCAACACCGACGATAAGTCACTATCCTATCACATTCACAATTCACATCATACCAACCCTAGGCACATCACATCCCATCAGGTCCATTCCATGCTCCATCACACATCTCACAAAATACATTCTATGGACTTCTAGCTTCTTCTGCACTGCCCGAATAAAGCCGTGAAGCCGGATAGTCAGAGATGCATGAGGGATTGCACTAGTCCACAGGAAGGCCCAATAAGACGTTGATACGTTGATAATAGGCCGTAGTTGACGATGATTAGCTACATATCTGTATATTAGCAGTCAATAGTGAGGCGGCAAGGCGATTGATGGGGCTTATGTTCGACCTGATCAGGACCAAAGAAGAAGACGAGAATAAGAAGAAAGAAAAGAACGGTAAGAGATTATCGAAGAGGCCAATCGTATTCCGATAACTTAGACTTAGAGACACAAGTACATATTAGTTTTATCTGTAGTATGTTCAATCTAGTTGCTTAGTGCCACTACATGGACCACCCACACCTGCAATTTTGTGACGAAAAAGAAAGACCGCAGTCACATTGAAAACGATGTTCCAATTCCAATTCCCATTTCCGAGACCAGGCTTAGACCGCGCCGGTTCTATTTCTATTGATTCATTTGCTGGCACACATTGACGGGTTATCGTGAAGTGGCCAGACATTTTGTCTATATTGGTACTTAGTATGATCAGTACGGATACCTTGTCGTACCATCATCATTGCTAGCCCTTATTGGCCTTTCATATCTTTTCCTTTTGCATCCGGCCGAATACAAAATACAAGAGACAGTCTAGTACATCTACAATTATACATATACCTGTACATATGTACATAGATCCTTGTCCTTTTGTACAGCAAACAGAACAGGCCATAATTGCTGTTTCGGTCTGAGCCAAAAAGGCGGAAGCCGCAATTGTTCTGGCGACTACAACTGAGACAAACTTGCAAAAAGCATACAAATTAAAGCGGTTATGGCTCTATTATGGCTTTAGCTCTTCCTGCGTCGTGTAGTTAATGTAGAGGGGAGGCGCTGATCGAGGTTGGATGCAAGGGATGAGCGACCGAGCACAAGACAATCAATCCGTCAAAAGCAAGAAGCGAGACAGCGGCCCAAGTTCTAGAGCATGACGATGTACCAGCCCATGGTTAGTCAGGCTAGGCTTAGGCTTAATCGGTCACTTCAACTCCTCACTCCACTCCTCACTCCTCACGAGAAGCAGGCAAAAGTAACGAAACGTTCTCACCATGCAGGTCAGACGGAGAATACACGAAGACCAACGTTTGTTGGATACAGATATATGTACAGCTTAGTATGTGCATACAAATTCAACCCAGTCAAAAGGAAGCAAGGAAGAGAAAAGCGGTCAGTCCATATGGTGCTGTACTCACTGAACAGTCTACCTGCAACAGTAACTTGCACCGTGCAAGTTCAGTAAGCTGCATTATAGTACATATGCACTATAGCATGTACTAAGTACATGTACGTTAGTATGTTAGTTATGCAAGCTGCAATGTATGTATGTATGTATATGTGTGATATCGTTCTTACTTGGCCAATCCAAATCTTTCCCGTTCCTCCGCTCAACATTCCCCTTGCCTTACTCTATCTACGTTTTCTCCGTGCTTCTCTCGAGCTCTGTTTCTACATACATAGTGGGTCACATCACTACGGCTCGTGTTTATCTCTCTCTCTTCTATCAAGGACACCATCAGTCACCTGCATAACGACGGCAAAGCAAGCGGGTTGCCCTATTCGCAGACGACTGACACCTTGGAACCCAAGCGGCCCTCAATAGAAGTGCGGGGTGCGGCGGAAATGACGACGACGGCGACTGTGAACGGTCCCGCGTGAAATTCTCTAAGTGTCGTCTGCTTGTCTGTTCTAGTTAGTGATTGCCACCCAAGTGTAATACTGAAGGAGAAAGGAAGAGGGACGCAGAAAGAACGAGGCTGGGTCCCAGTGCGCCAGCTCAGACTGTCGGTGCGTTAGGTTATAGCACGTAGTAATATGTGTACATAATGGACATGGTAGTAGTACTGTGGTGGCCAAGAGGGAACTTCGAGCGACTCAGCTTCTCAGCACAAACTGGTTCAGAACGGCAGGAGATAAAGAAGCTATGTTGTCTTCTGTGTCTTCTCTCCCCACATCGTATCGAAGCATTGAGCGACAAGGCCACAAATGGAAATCTTGGTGTGCACGGGGCGCTCGAAAATCCTGTCAACGCTACATGACGGCACCCATAGCTTCTACTTGTTTATTGCTAGCCATACTTTAATGCCCTAGGCATAAGATAATAATACTGCCTGATGTGCACTCGAGCTTCTGTGGAGAGCGAGAACTGCTACTAATATAGCATATACTAGCGTTTTGGCGCCGATATGGGAGGGCGCCACGGCAAAGGCAGCAAAATTAGCTACAATAACTATGTGTTAGTACGCCGATTTGTGGGAGGCATACAGTACAAGTACAACCACAACTATATGCCCAAAGCCTAAGCATTCTCATGCCTTTACTTTAACCTGGGCCAAGTCAATGCCTGCTTACAACTATAATTATGTACATGTATGTAGGTTTGCTAAACAAAAGTACATGTAGCAAAGTAAGCGACTATCAGCTCAGTCTAGCGTGAGCCGAGCCTCTCGGAGACACAAACGTTTGGTGTCCTTCTGACACCTTCTTCATTTTAGGCATCCTCCTATCCTGTCCTCTTATTCCTCTTAGTACTTGTGCACGAAAATGAAAATGGAAATGAAAACTTTCGCCCGCAGAGTTGGGCAGTAGACTTTGCTGATTGGCTGGCTAAATGACAGGCCCTTTTTATGCCGCGATAATAGCCACCCAACGACGTCACCTTGGCGTCTGAGATTCTTTCTGTCATGTTCCATTTTGTGAATGTAGATACATAGTTGTAGATATCTCCTCGAAAGGAGCGAGAAACTAAGCAAGTTTTGGAAAAAGGGGCGGAGTTCTCAGTCATAACTATGTATTAGATTGAAAGCCTAGTGCTTTTTCTTTGGTGAATAACGGAATATTACATGATGTTTCTAACCCAGCTCATCTGGGGCTATTAATCGCCATCGTGCCGAGGACCACTTTGCTTTCTATGCTTGGACGAACGATCCATTGCATTCTCGCTATGATATCTGTACAGATCTGTTCTATATGCTTTGGTCTAACTAGCAACTTATACTACCACCCGCTGTGGCAACCGAGCAGCCCGCACTAGAAGTAACTGGACAAAGGCCCTTATGCTGTTATCCCACCACTAGTCCGCTGGCAATATTATTTTAGTATCTGTAATTGTGCTTTATTTTCCTACTTAACCTTAGTAAGAGCAGACCCGCGCCCCTATCGGGATTTTTATATCTGGAACACAGATTTAGTCCTGTATATTATGGGGCGTTTGCACGAGTACATATCTAAGTTAGTATGACAGAATTAGCAACTAGTTACGTATTTACAATGATGAGGCTAAACTCATAATCCATGAGGATAGTTGATATGCTCCACACTCTTCCCCTGGGTTAAGTTACATCATGTTTTCATATTGTTGGCGTTGATAAGAAAATAAAGCGTTGATCATAATTCAGATACATAGTAAACCATGACCAATTATTAGAAGAGCAACTTGTCCCAGAACAAGGATCTTGTAATTTGAATCATGAGATATATCCATAAACGTATTTGCTATAATACATATGTGTGTATCAGTGATAGTTGAAGGAAGGCCTGTAAAAACAGCCAACGTTTTGCTTTGGTTTATCTCCGCATCAACGTTGTCAGTAACATTATAGCTTGTCTCAGTCTTACCATGTATACTATCAATACTATCTTCAACGTCAATTTGATGCAATCTCCCTCTGGTAACGACGATATGTTTAACTCTTCTTCAATAACAAGGCACATGACTAGAAAAATAAATGTCTATCTATCTATCTATCAAGGCACGTAATGAAACATGTATCGAAGCTTTCATTGATGTTGCCCTTTGCTGCCCTTATCAAACCTTGTACCAACCCAGCCCTCCAAGCCAGAATATACTAGTAGTAGCACACAAACCGCCACTTGAAACCATGTTGATGATTCCCAGAGCTAGTTTCTGTACTGTATTCCAGGCGCTTATCGAGAATCCCGAATATTCTATCGTGTCACCATTGTGATTTGTCGGGAATTGGTCCCAAAAAGACCTGCTGTTGCCACGCTAGCCTACCAGAACTCTACAAATAATACAACAACTAAGAGTGGCCGAGGAATAGGTCAGCGGTTATGACTAGTGGCCCCCTAAGCGTCAAAATTGTGGCCATAAACACAAATTCCTCCTATATTCGACCATCTTGTGACATATAATGTAGACGACATGTTGTTCACACTTACTATCGCCGTCTCTGGTACGGATCTAGCGGACCTTTCGTTTTCGTTAGCTGTGTATACGTATAGATATATCATATTGATTGTTATCTTGCTCACAACTAGCGGAAATACCGCTAAAACTTGCTCAATTATACAAAGATACACAACCATTTTCTGTTTGCAGTCTCGCCTTTTCCGTTTATCATTTTTTTTCTCTTTCCTCTTCTTTCTTCTCATTTCCAAGTTTGTCAACTGATCTATCCAGTTATGTGACTGGAAATAGAAATATCAAGACAGGTCCCTCCCTGTAACATTCCGCTAAAACAAGCTAGGACCTGGGGCTAGTTGATGGTCTGTTTACTGACAATGACGAAAGCTGTTAGAGACACAGCCATTTTATCATGGAGATGCAACGCCGTATGGGTTTGAAAATCATCCAGATGTTGCATTATATATTGGTTTATTGGAAAAGGTTGTCATTATTAGACACCTTTGGGCATTAAATAGCACAAATATACCATAGTTGTGGTAGTAGGAGGCACTAACATGGCAATATGGCAAAAACCAGTTCCGAATATATTCCACACCATATTAGATGCAATTTTACAAAAAATATATATGTCCAAGCCTTTGATCACTATACTACAAATATGTATGTTCATTCGTATTGAGGTTGGGGACAGGGCTAGGATAGTATGTATATCAAACAAAGTATCTGGTAGCATACATACAACTTATCCCTTGCAAAAGAAGGCTGGCGATGAGGTTAATCACCTCCCTAGCTTGATGACGTTTTAGTTTAGCTATGGACTAACTAACTGTAACCATATCATGAAAGGAACTACAGATATATGTACAAAAGCAAACAGGAAAACAAAATAAACCCGAAAATTATGTCTATATGATATATTTATCTTTTCTTGTGGTACAACTAACTACACATGTACGTCTCACAACATTGCCGCTCTAAGCCCAGCAATGAAAGATGAATTACTGTGTTCTCGTTAAGCAAATGCAACGATTAGAGGGCGTCTAGTGTTTTCTCTAAGGATATTTGGTGGTGTATCTGTATGCTTTCGGTTTTATCGCCAGTTGGTTTGCAGCAAACCATATGGGGCTGTGATATGCAGGGAAACGTCAGAAAACACGGCGCCAAAACAATATGTATGTAGGTTTCGTTTATACACCATAGTTATATGAAAATGAAAGGGAAAAATACAAATGTACAGAGAGACACTGTATCTGTATGTCATATTTGTGTGATAGGAGACACACCGCCAAAGAAAAAGAAAAACGACAGTACATACATATATGCCACCAATAGTAGCGCTTTGTACGCATAGATCGCCAGGTAATAGCACATCGCAGCTTGGAATTGAATGGTTGAGAGCGGGCGAGTAAGTCAAAAGTGGATCACGTAACCGCATATTCAAGCCCAGCCGAGCCCGCCTCACAGTTTGCCTGCATCAAGCTTATAGTGTGTGCTATAACAGCATACATAGTACCTATCATATGCATGAAGGTCAAACTTTTCGTGTGCGGTACATCCAAGGCACAAAACACCAATAACAGTGGTGGGTGTATATCTGTACGGGCATTTTCATACGATGCTAATTGTAGGTACAATATGTACATTCACATATGCATTGTAGCCTCATACATGTACACCATGATATTGGCTTGCTTTGTACACCGGCATTGGCTTATGGCTTTCTAACGTAATCTCGAAAGCTCTATCAAGGAGGGGTAGCAGTGGCATATGGGCAAATTAGTATGGCTTATGGGCCTCACTGTATCCAATGCGTATAAGAGATTTGGTGTATCTGTTTGATGTTCTGCCCCATGCTGACGGAGATGATGTTTTGGCTCTCTTTTCTTCCTTATTTCAGGTCATATGTGTTTGTACTTTTGGCTTCAATGGCTAGTGTATTAATTATCACTGTCAAATGGGCAAAAGGAGCATTGTCCAGTGTGATCAAGCCGCGCTGATCAGGAAATGACTGAGGCTCGGCATTTCACCACTTACGCATGAAGTTTTGACTTGAAGCACATACACTATCCGCGGAAAATGAAGCAATTGATAATTACAATTAATTCATCATGGTCAGCTGTTCTACGATTCTTTCAGACATACAAAAGAACCGAAGCTCTTGCGACAAAACCATCACCCTGATTTGTATCAGAGCAGCCCTGTATCGTCTGATTGCTGGGCCCTGTGTAAGCCATATCATGTATCATTGTTTATTTAGCCACAAGCTAGAGGCATGAATAGCATACATCACTATATCTACAGCTACTAGTTACGTAAAACACATACAATAATATAGACCATATGTTTCACGTGACTGGGTCGCCTTTGAATATTAACCCTATTACCGCACAACCCTATCGAAATATGGAGTTTTGTTAGTGTCTTGTCTTTAGTCAGCCTTCATTTATGTCTAGAGCTTGACAACAGAGGAAAAAAAATAGATTTCTCCGACACTAACGAACTTTTTGCCCATCAGGCGGTTTCTATCATTTTATTTATCAACTACAAGCAATGCAATCCAGGAGTTGGAATTGTTCAACCAAAACTTTGAATCATCAATTGAGTAATGCCCATCTTCATCACTTTGACTTGATCTATTAACAGAGCCTTGGTCTGTATCGGAAGGCTTGGATCATTGGGTTACAGCTGTCTACTAAATGTGTTCGATCCAACATTGCCTCGTAAGCGAGTGCTTTATGACTGGACACTAGTGCCACTTTTCATTCACTATAGGTGGTCTCCTTGCCTCAAAACGCCTGCCTGGAACGAATGTGATCATTCGGCATAATAAATTTGAGCTTTCACACATCACTGTCTGTTAAATTATGGAGCGAAAGTGTTGCAACAAGGCTTCTTTCTAATGCGGCGGCGGCAAAGGTTACAGGGCTTTCCAAGGCTTTTAATCCAGGGACACCTCGCCTGGGACTATCTTTGCGTTGAGTTGAGGGATTAGACCTGGTTTCAACTGGCTGTTGTTTTTGGATTAGGACCACCCACTGTTGTTGCTATGTATGTACGTACTGTCTCACGACGTTTGGATATACCTGAACATGCCAGCATATACCAAAACACCAGCACGATAGACTGTTACAGCCCGTGGTACTTGGTGGGCTAGCTTATACAGATAGCGCTAGACGGTGTCTCTGGGCCTCTACTTGCCCTGTGGCCTTCACTATTTTTGTTCTTTGGTTTACCCTAACCGAGCACTACGGTCCTGGCATTCCGTCATTCACAGTGGCAGGAGGAAGCGATGGCGGTTCCTCATGAGGCCAGAATTCTATACGAAGCCGACAACTAAGAGCCCCGAATTGCTAGTGCAGTGGCCTCATAGTTGCCCTCTTTATCTATGCTTGCTTTTTTTTTTCCCTCTCCTCTTTTCCGTTGGCCATCGGTGCTAGCGCTTCTGACGACAACTAGACTCTTCATGGGCATAGTAGCGGAGGAGGGCTAGGCATTGCTTGCCATGACTACTGCTCTGCTACCGCTGCCGCTACTGCTACCACCACCCGATAGGAATAAGTCAGACTGGCTCAGCGCTCATGCTTGCTCCAACAGTACCCAACGATGACTGCCCGTTTTGATCTGAGGGGTGGAGACACTAATCCTTTGTTCGTCCTCCGTCGATATGGCCGTGGTACCCCATGTTACAACTCTGCATTTGATTGTTATTTTATCTCGTATCAATGTCCACGGCGTGTGAAATTCGATTAATATTGCAATTTATCGATTGTCAGACATGAAGGCTCGCCATCCCTGAATGCAATATTGCATGGCTACTTGGCTGTTGGTTAGGATATAATGGCTCGTTTCCCATTCCTCGTCTGCCGAAGATGTTTTCGTTTTTGGTTCTCTGCCTTATCTGCCCTTCAATTTCCACACTCTCTATCGAAGATTGGGCTGCACCTCTTCCAAAAATTTGAATATCAACGCTATATCACCACATTCTCCCCAAGACCTATCTAGACCTTCGCCAAAACCAGTACTATCACTTCGTATCACCGAACAACATAACACTTGCTTTATTTCTTCTAAATTTCGTTTTCTTTTGTATTCTTTAAGTTACTATTATTTTTTATTACTAGCCTCTTTTATTTCCATCTCATTTTTCACCCCGTATTCTTCTTGTCTAGAAACAAGATCTTTTCATTGCACTTCTAAGCTGGACTTATCCTTTTATTACCGCAAACCCTAAATAGTCCATCACGGTGTTACAAAGCTCCGCCCCACTTTCACGCCATTCATTAATACGCTGCCATCTTATCAACTACTTCCACTTCACCAACTCGGAATATCACTCCAATTTATATCACACAGAATGAGCAATGGTTTGGCCAAGCATCCTTACCATCATAACTCTGTCGTAGGGAGCCACACTGCTATTCCCTACCTGTCATCACTGCCGCTTCGTGACTGCCATATCCTCAAGCTCGATAACCTCCATGACTTCAAGCTCTTGAAGTCGGTCGGCAGTGGTGCCTATGGTACTGTCTACCACGCCATTCACCGCAGCACCCGCCAAAACTTTGCCATCAAGGCCCTCTGCAAGTATGCCAGTGACGGCACCCCTCTTGAGTCTCGGCAAAGAGATTTTCAGATTCAGGAAATCATGCTACACTACCGTGCGTCTGATCACGAGAATGTAGCTTCGCTATATGCCATCTGCGAAGACCACGAGAATGTGTATGCGATCATGGAGTTCTGTGATGAGGGTGATCTTTTCCACAACATTGCCGAGATGTCTCGCTATGAAGGCCGGCCTGAATTGGCTCGTGATGTATTCCTGCAGCTCGTGCAAGCTGTCAAGCATTGCCATGAACAGGGTGTATACCACCGTGATCTCAAGCCCGAGAATGTCCTTGTTACGAACTACGGACAAACTGTCAAACTTGCCGACTTTGGCCTTGCCACCGATAAGCCATATTGCAGTGACTACGGTTGTGGCTCGACGTTCTACATGAGTCCCGGTATGCGCTAAACTTACCCTCAAGCCAGATTACATGAACTATATATACTAACACATAACAGAATGCCTAAACACGTGGTCTGATCAAAAGTATAGATGTGCTTCCAACGACACTTGGGGCCTCGGTGTTATCCTCGTCAACCTCATGTGTGGTCGCAACCCATGGAAGCAAGCCTCTGCCGAGGACTCTCGGTACAGCATGTTCCTCAAGTCTCCCGGCTTCCTTCGGAGCATCTTGCCCATCACCCCCGAGTTCAATGATATTCTGAGCCGCATCTTCTGCCACAACCCACTGAAGCGCGCTTCTCTTGATGAGATCATCTCTATGGTCAGCAGATGCCACACTTTCATCGCTTCTCCTGTAACTCTGCCTCCTTCGCCTCCTGCATCGGACGACGGCTGCGACCACAACGAAGACAATGCCTCCGAATATTCCGATATGTCTGACGAGACCTGTGAAAGCCCCGACTTGGTTGATGACAACTCCATGGAGACCGACAGCATCTCTGACTCCGATATTTCTGATGTGGACACTGTCTTTGACGAGCCTACCCGCGTAGTAACGCCGGATATGTCATATGCTCCCTGCTCTCGGGTCATGACTCCCCATCTGGCTGCCTCTGCTGCCGAGCCGTACGTAACGGTTGTCAACGCGGAGTACCACCCTTACGCATCTGGCTACGTGTCGCCTTACAACAGCTCAACGTACTTGCCAGCAATTTCCGCACCAGTACCCCAGCAGCAACTCCCACCTCAGATGTACTGGAACACCTACTGCATGTCGACTTCGCCTGTCAAGACTCCTGTAGTGTATTCCAGCTCTCCAACACCTCCCCCAGAGCTTCAGCAACAGCGCTGCAACCCTGGCTGGATGTTTCCTTTCCCCAGCTGCTTCTCCCAAAATCAGAACCAGCACTCCGGGATGACACACATGTCACCACTTGCTTTGCTTTCACATTACTAGGCTTACCTCGCACTCTTTTACTTTCCTTACTGTCATCATATACCTGTTGCGTTGTCTCGATGAGACTTGCTTGAATTCTTACGAAGTCGCAGACTCTCGGACATCGCAAATACGTCGCTGCCTCTTGAGGCCGATGCTTACCGTTTTGCATCTGTAACGCAGCCACTGTCCCATACAAGGGACACTGCCGTTTAATATCCACATTGAACGGTCCTTATACTGTGGACATGTGTGCCTGTCGCTACGGACGCTCCACAGTTTTGAGGCGTTTAGGTGTCTCTCGTCTGAAGAGCACCATATCTAAACTAAACCTCAAACTCGGCTCTAGGTGACTATCGTCTACCTTGAGCCATCTAGATACGTTGCTTGGCTTTTTTCCCCCTCTTATATCAACAAACACACTGCCACGGCTTTTCGTCATGTTATGATTCTTTTTCTTGTATACTTTTTTTTTTTTTTATCTTTTCATTTCTGCCTGATGGCTTTTTGTTACGACACTCAGCAATTTTTTTTTTACAAAATATCTCTTTTCTGCGAGCATTATAGCTTGCGAACCTTCTTGACACATTTTTTTTTATCTATTTTCCTATCTAGGGCGTTTTATTTTGGAATACGGTCAAAATCTTTTGGTTTATTGGTTTATAGCGGTTTACTGTCTTTTGGTTTTTTGGCTCACATTTTTTTTTGTTACAATGAATTTGGGTACAAAATTGTAGTAGGATCTTGGTCCTTGGTCTGTGGATTTGAGTGTGGATTTGGGAAGCAATGCTAGCTAGGAAAGGAGAATATAGCCTTCTTCGTCTCTATACCACACTCTATCAGTGAGAAACCGGCCACTTTGTTAAGTGGCTTGGTAAGAGACTAGCATTCCCAATTTGAGCAAATAGTTGTGAAGGACACTCTGTTTTGGATACTTGTGAAACCATACGTGGTTATTTTTTTTTTTTTTTTACTAAGAGTGCTTTTGCTGCTCATTAGAGCTGCTTAAATAACAACTTATTTGCACTAGATACGGGACGCCCGTTTTCTTGCACTCTATCAAAAATTTCTCTTTCTTTCTGACAAAAAATAACTCTGACTGTGACTACATACATGCACTATCGAGTTCTTGGTCCAGGCTGACCTTAGCTTGGATTTGGATTCCTATTTATTGAAGCTTACACACCATGCATGTGCATATCTTATATTGAATGTTACATTCAACCTAACTTTTAGACACACCTATTTGTATCTCTTCAATATTCAATTAATTTCTGTAGCGAATGATGTATCGGCATCTCGTTTTGGTTTAAGGTAATTTTTTAAAAAAAACCGCCATGTCAGCTCTAGATAGCTCTACGTCTATAATTGCATATACTTGCATTCCTAGCTCTCATTTCTGCTCAAAGTTCCCCAAACCAAGCGTCTTGATGCGTTGGCAATGAGGACTTCGTCTGAATGTGGCCAAAGGCTTTTTAAAAGAGAGGCTGGGTTTGGAAGCGACTGGAACTATAGCAACTTGACGACAAAAGGTCCGTAGGAGACTTGAAATATAGCGAATATAGGGCAACTCTACCGTTAATTTTCTGTCTCCTACTGTAAGTTGGCTGTATAGCATGTTCGATGCTCTGCCACGTTGATATGCATCCGCATTTGCCTACATGCATATGATAGGCTGTAGGTGAAGCAACGGCCTGCAGCTTAGTCTGTAGAGGTTGCACATTAAAGTAGTATGATTGGCTAGGGCGGGATCAGGTCGGAAGACGAGGCGGTAGCCAAGCAAAAGAGAGCGGGAGAGAAGAAAAAGAAAAAAAATGAAAATGAAAGAGAAACACGCATGTATCCTACGGATATTCTCACCCATTTTCCCCTCCTAGTGCCGCCTGACGGATTTTTTCATGTGGTAAAATAAAGACGGGACAGTGCATCAGAGTCTCTGTTTCTCTGTTTCTGTTCTATCGATTAACTTGGCTAGTTTGCTACCATGCCCCCCTGCAAACCTGCATATACAATTATAGGCGATTCGGACTTGTACCATGCCTTTTCTGCCCTCTCTGTCCACTGCCACTGTTGTCGTCATGCTGATCTTACTTATCTACCTATATTCTCTTTTACCGCAGTATCAAGCAATACACGGATGCATGTTCAGGACACTAAAAATCACCGAATCCGGAACGCTAGCTGAGCTGTCCCAACTCCTAAGAGATGATGAAGGCTAATAGAGACAGCCAAGTCGAGGCTATACAGACAAAAAGGCGGCCTAGCAAGTCGGCCTGTTCGACGGGTTAAAGTCTAGACTTATTCTAGTGCTGCAACATGAAAAAAAATACCTGTCACATTGCTAATTTTGCTTCTTTATTGGCTGGCCTGAAAACTCAAATCTGCATTTTCTTTCGTATCTATCCGCTCTTTTGGCTATATTGACGAGAAGGAGGAGAAGGAGGACTATATGAAGGAATCTTCATTCACTGCATAAGTTCTTTTTCTTGTTGTCATATATGCAAACTAGTAAAAGCTCTATGCACGAAGTGGGTGAGTTTCATTCAGTGGTCACAAGCTTGTTGTCACATCACATTCATGGTACTACAGCTGCTTTCAACCCATGGATTTTCTTCTCTAGTCTTCGATTAAGTTCTATGGTATAGTATAGTTGTAGAGAGAGACAGAGAGAAAAGCCCAGAGAAAGAGAATCACACAGTGATATCCACTACGAAAAGTTTACATTGTCACCAGAGCTCGCTTATACGTATGGCTGAGCAGTGGTGTGCCATACACCACCTAACATCCTTTGCGCACACTCTACCCGATTAAATTCCTACTCTATTCTGTCTACTATCAATCATCAAGGAACGAGAATGGGCATCACTATTATGTGTCGTCGTTTTATATCCTTTTCTTCATTTTTTCTGTGGCCATCGATAATATTTCCTTGGTGAAACAACCTTTCAACTACCTGAAATTGCAAACCACTAGGTATTGAAGAACGGACGAGAAAAAGGAAGTAATGCTGCCCAACGAGATTCACTGCTAGCAAATAAATCCGTGGATACATGTAACTATCACCTTTTCTATGACGACAGAGCTGAAGTAAATCTAGAGTCAAGAGAGACAGAGGAGGGAGAGAAAGAAAGAAGGAGACGGCCATATCTGTGAATGCTAATATGATAGTTCATGGCTATTAAGGCCAGTCTTATTTCGTCGCTTGAAATCCTTAGTCCTGGAGAGAAAATTAAATCAGTTGTGCAGCCTGCAGCCCACAGCCTGCAGAAGAGGAAGGTAAAGAAGACTGACAACAATGAGATGACGAAACGAAGCATTTACACTATGCATGTTGGGTCTCGCCCCAGCCAGTCCCTCCCTATCTTGGTGAGCTACACTACCTGCTATTCAAATGCAGGCTCCTACAATCTTTCGACTACCGTCCACTATTTGCCTGTAACCTCACCGCACATCTGGTGTGGCCCACTTGAATCGCTCCGGGTGACCCTTACGAGCTTGATCCCCAGCGGGTACTGAGGCCTTCTTACCAGTACTAGATATATATATCTTGGTTGGTGCAACCGAAGGGTATACTTCCTTGATGGCTATGTATTGCTACCAAGTTCCTTTTCATTAGTAACTTTCCCACGAAAACCCCACCATGGAAGAAGCTGCGATTGTGACTAGCGACATTAGAGATAGTAGCATTAGGACTGCGTTATCAAGTGCTTGAAACCTCAAGAGACGTGGGGTCACTCAGCTCCTAGTAACGCATCGGTCTAACCTACTTGACTCACATGGTATCTTGCTTGTTCGATGAGTATTGCTTATTAACTTGATGAGAGTGACATACATCCATATCTACTGCCTTGTCGAGATGCCAGAGCAAAGGATCATGCGTATCGTAAATACAGTACATTCTTATCCACACACCCATCTATTCGCAGTAGACTCTGAGCAGCATACCTTTTATCAAGCTCGCAATCAGGATCGCTTCATGGCTCATTGTATGGCTGATATGGTAGCGCAGAGCTGCGTATCTTGAGAAGCAATATACATATATACGTGGCTTGTATTGCCTCGAGCCGCGCTTGAATCCAGAGCAGCCATACCGCCTAAAGCTGCAGTACTGCATCATCATATGCAGCAGGAGTACATGACATTACATCTGTGGATTTATCCAAGTACATTATTCTATATTTTACAGTTCTACGGAGTACTACAGTATATGAGTCGTTATATTGATGGTTTTCACGATATCTTCCTCCCCCCTAGAGATGAAAGTTGAGAACAACCAAACCGAGGTTAAGGCGTGATGCAAGACAATATTAAAGAAAAATGAAATAGGACAAATCATATATTTTACTCCATGGGCTCTCGCTGTTGCTAGTTAGTGATGTCAGTCCAAGGCTGGGAACTAGCACAGCTTGCCAGCAGAGCCATCTTGTTTACTCACCGCCAAGTATCTATCATGCATGATTATCTAAATAGAACTATTAGGCTATTCTTAAAGTGTATCTCGGGTAGAAGAAGAAGTAAAACCCAAGACACAGAAAACTACAGAAAAAAAACAATGTGCTGGACTAAAGTACTTGCTTCTTGGCCTATCGGTAGACGTTCGTTCCGTGATTTCTCAGGCAATGTATTTTTTCCCCTTTTTGGAGGTCACTAGATGGGGTAAGGAAAGAATGCAGTATATGTATAACAGATCTTTCGCGATAGCTCGAAAAAAGGCGTAGTACATTATTGTTACAGGCGAGGCATTCACCGCCCATTGACTATGTTATATATATATATATGTACAGATATGTTCCGTGTTGGCCAGAGCCCGGCTGGGCAGTGCCTGTGGTCGCTCGCCTCGTAGTTAGTCCTGCGCGACCACGGTGATTTGGTTACGGTGGCAAATCTGATAGCCATGACGAAAGGTAAATCATTGCTTAGTGTACACACATCGAGTGTGTGTACATGCAGTGCACTAATGCACGTACACACCTCTCTAGATTCAAATAGACATATGTACTACCTGATACAATTATGATCCATGAGAGCTGCAGCCCTGCAGTGGCACGATCCAGGCAGTGAACGACAATATAGTGTGTGTCTGCCATAGCCATAAACACAGAGAACATTCTAACTAGTGTACATACCACTCGGTGCCCAACAAATCTGGCCACGAATTATATGTCAGCATTATCGATATTGTTGGCCAGACGTATGAGATAGGCATTTATCACGATTCTCTACTTACTTTCCTTTGGATTTGGAGGTTTTCTCGGGAATGATTCGATCACTAATAGATATCACAGCGCACACCGCTCATTTAGTTGCAACCGATGTGATTACAAGTAGTGATCCATTTGCTGTACATGATATGTGCATGTTGGTCAGGTTTCAGAAAGGAAATTTGAAATGGCGTATGGAACATATATTGTGTTTTATCTATCCGCTAGCATTTTATTGCAAGTTGATGTTTGGATAGTACTACTATGTCTTCCTAGAATGAGCTATATCTCTGATTCTTTATATGTTGTGAACACCCAGACTGCAACTGATCGATTATCGTTAGGGAGAAGAAGATATTCCACGCAGATTTAGTCCGACTTTAGCAACGACAAGGGTAGTCCACTATCTTCACTAGCCTGCTAACGAGTCTACAAGACTACTTATATCGATTGTGGTTCAGTCGATTCAGGGTTACACGAGCGTCTGTGTGGGATAGATTGACATGTCTAAAGAAGTGGCGATGCTGACGTGGAAAACATGATAAAAGAAAGAAACATGATAAAGCCTTAGTTTGTACACTGCTAAGGAACCTGTAGAGCTTTGAAAAAGCACATGATAGCCCATGGAAACCCATATCGGCCAACATCACATTGAAAAAAAGAATACTGAGCATTTATTTCTTGCCGCTCTTCTTGATACCTTGCTGGCCAGTGTTCAGAGGTCCGCGACCACCAGCCTTGGCAGCCAGCTCCTTCTTAGCCTTCTCCTCTGTAGAATATATTAGTATAAGAGTCATAGTAGTAATTAACGAATGCATAGGGTACTTGCCGGCGCGCTTCTTCTCGAGGAAAGCTACATCGTCGTCATCCATATCCTTAGGGCCCTTCTTGGGAGCCTTGAGAGGCTTGGCCTTGCCACCTAGATATCAATCAGTTAGCATCCGACTTCATCGATGTGCAATATACACAGAACCGCGACGATATCTGTGGAGGAGGGGCAAAAATAGAAACAAAAGAGCAGATAAGCGCATACCTTGTCTGTTAGCACCGCCCATTTTGAGTTGATCTAGATACTTGAGATTGAAATGAGAAGAAAAAAGAAACTGAATAGAAACGTCTAGATCTAAGAAGCAAAATTTCTCTTGCTTTTTGTACAACCATACGTGAAATGAGGCAAACGTACGGTGAAGAAGGCTACCGTAAAAAAAAGCACCCCACCTTGGCTAAGAATCGTGCGCCACATTACGCCACATCACACATAGACTTTACTGCATTTCGTACATATGTACATTATGTACATACGGGCATTTTTGTATCTTACGGTGGCATATTCATTTCGCCATGTCAAAAGACGTTTGGCTATGTCAAAAGACGTTTGGCTAGCTAGAACATTTAATTGCATGCAGGATAGAAAACACTTAATATTGTGACTAAAACAATTACTTCTGCTTGACCTTCCGTATAACTACTGTCTGGTCTTCAAGTATCCATCCGACGCCGTGATCCTTTGTCAGCGCTTCCCAGGACTGACCGCTAGTACGCTCAAGGAACTCTCTATCGACAGTAAAATATGCTCTACCAAAGCATTTGAGAGTGTGCCCTCTCACACCCTTCTCTGCAAAGTCGATGATACGAGCTCGGTGCCCATCGACGCCTCCCTTTACTCTCCGGAAGAGAACGTAGTTGTCCTGGGCTAAAGCCTGTAGCACGGCATTGACTTTGGGTTCTTTGAGCTTGTATGCGCTACGGATAACATACGCTTCAGCTAGTTGTGATCGGCGACAGGCCGCATCCAGGACGAGGTAGCTGACTACTTCGTTAAGCTCCAAGCTAGTGAGGCTTGCTAGTGGGTGAATTCGGCGCAGCAGATGGAGAATGGCGGGGTGGTAACCTTCTGGATGCTGAACTAGAACGCATAATCGGATGCAAAATAGATAGGCTTGCACGGTGAAGTTATCTGCACGTTTTGATGCAACTATTCCCTCACGTAATTTCCGTAGTGCGGACACAATCATGGATAGATCTTTGTTTTTATTTGGCGATGCAATGACTTCCCCAGATAGTCCCATCTGATGGTCGGTTGCCAAGGGAATAAGCGGTGAAAAGGCGGCAGCATCGCCGATATTTGGTGCAGTCGTATCCTCGATGTCTAGCGCGGCAAAGCGTCTAAGTAGCTCATCGCGTTGACCGGCCTCTGAGCAAAAGGACATGTAGCGCTCTGCAATCTTGGTATAGTAGCGTTCCTGTGTCTTTGGATCCAATAGTCTATGATTCAAAGTTCTTTACATTAGCATGGCCCAGGTCTGACGATAAGTCGTTCATCATATCCAAACACTTACCTCGTGTCGCCTTTTGATGGTAAGCCCAACTCATCTAATGGGTCCATGTTGATTGGCTTTAGACGACCCCATGAATTAGACATAGCCCGCCCGCTTGATCCGTGGCCGTCTTTATTTCCGCTCATACTCAAATTCCCTTCACTATTGCGATGGAAGCCACTACTGCTTGTGCTAGTACGCCGTGGTGAACCAGAAGCAGGTGAACTTTCACGATCGCGTCCAAACTTGCCTCCACTTCCGTAACCGGTATGCGCATTGCCGCGGCCACTCCCGCTTCCGCTGCTTCCAAGGCGATCACTAAGGCGATCATCGCGCCATGAGGCAGAACTATGGCCACCGCGCTGACCACTACCTCTGCTGTCGCCTCGTGAGCCATTTCCGCGGCCTCCTCGACCTCCTCCTCTTCCTGTACCAAAATGCATTGTGTGTCTTATTTGTTGGTGAATTTGATGCTATTCTGATAAAAATATGTATATTCAATAGCAGAGAAAGAGGTATCAGGTTTGGCGAGGGTGAACAACGTATATCAAATTCCTTTGTTATGTTAAGCTGGTTCATCAAAAATAAGGGTTCATTCTCACAAATAATCATATAATGTAAATATTGATGACTAAGCAACCAACATCTCACATATTCTAGTATTGTATTGATTAAGTATGTATTTGTATGATCAAAGGTGAAGAAGAACTTCCTGACAACGCTACAGATTCGAATATCTTTCAGAATTTCAGAACTCGAATATGTGAAACTAAAAACACCTCATTAATGTAATCTTCTGATTGACTAGAAGAAAGAATAATGATTGTGTATCCCTACTTTATCTCAAGTACATAATCAAGAAACGCCATGGTATCCCAAAACCTCTGCAAATAAAATACAGCTTCAACGCGCCCATCACACTATACGGACTATTACACCTTGACAAACAACGAGAATACACCTTTGGCGTACTCCAGAATCTCATCACCGCCAAGTTTGGACTCTCCATACACACGATCAACAAAGCTGATAGGAACCTCTGCTACCGTGTATCCCATTCCCTTGGCGCGCACCATCATTTCCATCTGGAAGGTGTAGCCCTTGGATTCTGTGCTCTCAATGACCTTTTGCAGGACCTCTCTCTTGTACAATCTGAAGGAGCCGGTCAAGTCACTAACACTAGGTGATAGGATAGTATCGGCAAACAGGTTGGCACCACGAGACACAAGCTTGCGCTTCAAATCCCAGCCATAAACACCACCATCGCCAGCGTAGCGTGTGCCGGTGACGATATCAAAGTCCTGTGTCTTTTGGAGTTCGATCATACGGGGAATGAACTTGGGGTGGTGCGAGAAGTCGGCATCCATGATGACAACGAAGTTGCCGGTCACGAACTGCAGGCCATGAACGTAGGCCGTACCCAGGCCAAGCTTGCCAGTCCGGGTCTTCAGGATGATGTGCGGCGCATAAGCCTTGACAAGCTGTTCGGCCACGATCTGGGTTCCGTCAGGCGAGCCATCATCAACGATGATCAGCTCCCAGTTGAGTTTGCTAAATAGTAAAAGATGTTAGTATTGTTGGGCTAGGTAGCTTCTCGTGTGCTTCGAGCTTAGCAACCAGTGGTGGGGGATGTAAGCGCAATCGCCAGGTTAGGCACAAAGCATGCTTACTTCTCAGTGAAGGTGCGGTTGAGCAGCCAGGTGATGATGGGCAGGTTCTTGCGCTCGTTGAAGGTCGGCAGAATAACCGAGTATTTGTTAGCCGTGGCCATTGCGAAAGCTATGTCTGGGGGGGCTATATATTGATAGATCGATAGTGGTGCTAGAGAGGCGGTAGTTGTCGCACCCCAAGCTTACAGTTGAACAAACAAGGAAAAGAGAATTATGAACGGTAGAATTAACAAAGGTGGGAAGTAAAATCAAGAAAATGCAAGGTCCAAAGCACGGATTAGTGGATATGACGTTGGAGATATTCCAAAGTAAGGACGCGAGCTTAACTACAAAGCTTCAAATAAGCCAGAATGCGCGACGTGGAACTTTCTCCTGATTCTGGTTATAATGCAGCTTAAAGATGGAGTATTACAGGGTAGTCTCTGTTAGACTAAATTGCAACCCATATTACTAGGGTTACGATAGGGTTGGAATACTATATAGTATGCATGAATTTCTGGACATGTAGATCGTTAAACTATAAGTTGTAGTCAGCGGATCGAAACTTTTTTTTTTTTTACACCGACGAAGATTTGGATGGAAACATTCGGATCAAACAACATCAATAACTCTTTCCCCCTCGAGCTTCCAATGGAAGGCAAGGCGCCAGAGACGGCCCCTTCCCTACCGGCGCG
>RHLR01000399.1:0-21744 GCA_009806335.1 Davidsoniella australis | reverse complement strand
GCATGCTGAGAAGAATAGGCCTCTTTTGCCTTGAGGAATGATACGGGGTGGTCTCTCCAGTGACGCAGAGGGTTCAGGTGATGAGAGGTATGGTAACCATCGTTGAAGCAGTGGCGATTGCTCTGTATACCATGCGTTAGTAGAAGGAAGTCAACAGATTATGTGTCATAAGAGGCTACTATAAACTTACAGGAACATCGATCAGCGTGATGCTAGATCTAAAGTCAGAATCGGGTTCTTCGTGGTCGACAAAGGCGTGCTGGCCCCAGTTTCCAACCATAAGTCCGAGTCTCATCAACAACAACGGCAGCAAGTAGACGAAAGTTGTTGCGCCAGGACTGATCTGGTAAACGACGTAATAGTATACATAGGTACCGATTTCCCAGAACGCCGTCTTGAACGCAAGTTCGTAGCGACCTTTGCTCAGGAAATACAGCGGCAAGTCAACCCAGACTAGGAAGAAGAAGCGGGCGACATAGTGCAAGAAGGCGAGTGGCTCGTCACGCTGGTACCGCAACGTCGATGATAAGTCATCTGGGCCATTGCCCTCGACATGGTGATGCTTCACGTGATGATAAAAGTACGAGTTCTGGGTATGGCCCATCATCGGGTTGGTAATGTAGGGGAACAAAGCATCGATAATGCTTAACTTTTTGCTCAATATGCCTCGCATATGAATGTGCTGGTGCATCATCAGAGTGTACGAGCCAACATAAGTGAACTGCATAAGCGTGTGCAGGATGCCGTGCCACACAGAGAAGCTATAGTATAGCCACAAGGCGCTAGGTACCGAGGTACAAAAGTACAGTAGTAGGTGCGTGAACATGACGGCATCAGTCTTGACACGGACAGCCGACTGCGCCAGACGGATATACGGCTGCAGCAACCATTCGTTGATCCAGGGCGGTAGACGTAGTTGGTCTAGATCGACGCTGTTGAAGACAGTAGGCTCGAAGCGCAGGTCGGCCGGGTCATTTAAAGCCGTTAGGTGGGCGATCAGGGCAGCATCTCGTTCTAGAAAACCCGAGACATGTGTTAGTGAGTGAGAAAAAGGCCGAGAAATTCGGGTGTAACAGTGCGTTGACAGCAGTATCAAGAAACAGGAGACGACAATGATAACGAAGTTGTTGTCGATGATGCTATGTGCCTAAGGCTGAGAGTAGAAATGAAGAAATGAAGAAATGAATAAAAGATAGCAGCCTCGTTGACCCGAAAAGGGACTCCTTCCCGGATCGGAAGATTCTATGCTTTCTTTGTTGTGGTTGTGGTGGGTGCCTGCCTGTTTAACAGTTGATGAATGTGCACACCACCCACTTTGGGTTTGGGTTACATCATAGCAAGCCAAACTAAGCAACAAAGTTGCAAAGATTACTTCGCGAGAGCCTCAGATATGAACTATACAGAGCTGTTCTGGGTTTCGAGCTGAGCTTAACCCAACTCTTAAACCGGCGTTCTGGCGATCCAAACAACAGCTGATGTCATGGCGTTACACTGTATTATGGCATTGTACATTCTTACTATAGCATAGATGGCATACGATGACACCGTACAAGTTTACTCAAACTGTGTGTCTATCACATCTGTCGTCCCGTGTGGATCAATATGCTACGGCAAGCCTCCGCTGCCCGATATGCCAAAAACCTGTTCTTACGAACCTGGTGGCAGATCACTAATTCAGTGCGTGTATATGTATATGCGTACCTGAGGCAGTTTTTCTATCTTTGCGGTTCACGGATCCACCGCCGTTGTTCAAGGCGGCGTCTTTCTCAGCACCTGAGCCGACGCCGGAAGAGCTGCTGTCGCTGCAGGTATCATCAGTAGCGTCTGAGGAGTCGCCGCTAGTCTTGCCTGGACGTTGAGTAGCCTCGCGAATATCTTCGACCAGGTTCTGAAGCACGAGCAAATCAGGCTTGGTGAGCTCCCGGTCGTAAACGATATTTGCTATCATTTTCTCCGCCATCTTGCGAGGATTTGTATGTGTGTCTAAGGATAAGTGAGAGATGACGAATTGTTTTTATATGGCGAGGCAGGGGAAAGAAAAAAGAAGGAACAAAAACAAAGAGAGGCCAATAAATGGCAGGGCTAAGGGGTGGATTAGACGCCTGAATTCAAAGATGAAGGTGAAGGTCTATGCTGGCCTATGGATGCGGAGGAAGAAGGGGAGCAGCATCAAGGAGCAACACTTGCCGAGCAAAACTTGGCAGGCTTGATAGAGTGTTTGTATATTTGATTGTGCCCTATCCAAAGCATCAGTTTCGAAGAAGATATAAGATGCTACTAAAAGAAACTAACAGATCGAAGAATCATCAAATGATACTAGAATCAAAGAACTTTACCCTTGAGAACTTAAGGAAGGGAGGAAAGGAGATCGCCGACTTTCAACGTGTTTTTATTTTGTATTGCCAAGTAAGAAAGAATCAGCCTCAAAGCTTAAACGTTGTATTAACTACGTATTTGAACGTTTTTTTTTCTTTTCCTAGAGCAAAAAACCCTCCCCTTGCAGCTAAAAAGTCACAAAACTTCAGGGCACTTAACGAGCTCGGATAGGCGAGACAACCTGCTAAGAAAATAACTCTGTAGATGCCACTTCTTGTTTGGCCGCTAATTTTTTGATGCTGACCTGGCCTGACCCTAGCTTCTTTCATTTTCAATTTTAACTTGGACTTCTTAATACTGGCAGTACAAAATATTTCACCTTTGCTACACACATATCAATATTACTTTCTCGGATATAGCAAATCGGGGCTGAAGTCTATGTCCTCACCGCAGTTATCTCCCTCGACAAAGCATTAGAAGAATAGAGGGATAGCTATAATCAAAGCTACATATGTAGTTGCATAGTTCTGTAATAATCTTGCTCATAAGATAATCAGTCGTATGTTTTTGGTGCTTTGTTTCCATATGTTCTAGAGGCTAAATCACAAAAGATACCCACTGCCAACTCCGGGAACAACCACTAACTATCAATTCCCCTTCTATCTAATCCGTTCCATCCGCTTAAAAGCATTCGTACAAGTTTACGTACTCGGACAGCTGCTTACTATTACATATACGTGCTATTTTTAACCCTCTATTCTCTCCAATGATCTTATTTCTGGTCTCATTATCCCCTTGCCTTGTTTTTCTGATTCTCATGTTTCTACATCACCTTACTATGCTTACTAAGTTCGCCCAAGTTTGTGTTATATGTTGCTAACATACATACTCTTATCCCAAATTCGCTCAAATCCCAGCTCGAGATGCAAAACTTGATTTGCTTGTATCGTTCTCATTAGCTATTCATTCTTCTTCTATCATAGACCCTGTTATCTTTGCCTCTTCTTACCCCCGAATAAAGAAGGATTCAAGATAGCTTCGTGGGTTTATGTCTCCAGGGTCACGTATGTACGTATTCTTCTTGAACAAGAATTATAAAGAGAAGAGAAAAAAGAAAAAAAAACACATAGTTATTCTTTATTACTGTGTAATTTAATTTGCGTGACAAGATACAATATCAGTACACAAAAAATTACCAAATACGGAAGTTTTCCAGAAGTTGCAATATTTTCAGCTAATTTGTCAATACCTTACTTAGTATGCCTAACTACATATCTAGTAAAGTAAATTTATCAAATACAGTACATACGTACATAGAACTCAAGATCTACCTTGCTTTTGGGGTTTTCTGTAATTATTGAACCTTATTTTGCCACTTTTCTACCTGTCAACAGAATATTGACATTCCCGTACATATATGCTTGACGCTTGTCAATTGTTCCGAGACACTGTGGCTTGTTCATTTTTTAGCGTCCATGCTTAGTCAGCTTATGAACTATATCAGGCAGGGTTTAAATATAGCCATTGTGATACCTCCGGAATACCAGCTGCATGGTGTTGATATGTTTACTCAACACACCATGGGCACAACCACCTACCTTTTGTAACCATCCCATGTGATATAAGCTGTACAGTGTAACACGATCTGTAACAAGATGCTCTATATGAAATTACGTCATTCCGGACGTCTTATAAATGCCATTAATACCCGTTAAAGCAATAATCCCTCTAGGCACTGTGGCCGAGTGGTTAAGGCGCTGCCCTGCTACTCAACTCCACGAGTATCAAGTCTAGGCAGTTCGTTCGCGAGCGCGTGTTCGAATCACGTCGGTGTCGGGTTTCTACTTTTTGCCTGTTGGCTTAGCGACGTAGTGACAAAATGGGCGTGTATCGAGATGTCTGTGTGGTTGAGACTCTTCTAGTAAGTTGTATCAAATCTTCAATTTGGAAGTGTGTTTGTTGGTGGGATACAAATGGTAAATGCCATTCTTTTTGTTCAAGACTATAAAGGTTTGGATATCAAAGAAAAGAAAGAGTGTGAAAAACAAAAGAGCAAATCATTTTCGATTGAGCAATTAACAGAAGGAAAGAAATAGGAAATAAGCAAAAATATCGACCGACTTATAGAAACAGAGCAAAGAAAATACACAAAAGCAACTAAAATATCAAAGACATTTCAAACATAAAGACACAAGAAAAGAACAAACAAAAGACGATAGCAAACTAAAAGAAAACAAAACTAGAAATGAGTAACAAAAGAAAAGTAAAGAAAGATTAAAGAAATTCCCAAATGAAAAGGTAAACAGGAGTTAGGAAAGCCAAACTCAGCACTTTTTCACATGACAAAGATAGTTGGTAGTTGACAGAATTAAGATGCGAAGAGAAAGAATGTGCAGTAGAAGAGAAAAAAAGCCACGCATAACAAAAACAAAAGCAAATTTGCAGTGTTTTTTTTCGTTGTTTTGTTGTAATTTTGCATAACGATGAGGTTGGTAGGGTATCATTCTAGAATAGCTTCCAGCGGTAGAAAGAACGAGCAGTGAATAAAATAAGACAGATCTTAAAAAGTCTTAGATCTAGTCCTCGAAGAGTCGTCGTCATCGAAACCAGCAGACTGAGCATCAGAATCATAGCCACTAGAGTGCATCATTGGAGGCGTACGGGGGGCACCAGGACGAGAAACATCGCCGCCTAGCTTGGAAACTGAAGACTTGCGTGTACGCTCAACATTCAGCTGTTGCTGTGTTCCCGATGTGAACCGACGGCCAGTAGTGGAAAACGCCGTGGGCTGCGGCTCGTCATCAGAGGTCGATGCAGAGAACGAGGCCGAGATTGGCAAGCCGCGGTTGCTACCAGATGAGATGGCACGGTTGGAAGTTGTCATGACACGCGAGCCGGTAGCAGGCGGTGTCAAAAGGCCGCTCAAGATGCCGTTGGAGGAAGTAGCAGCCGGGGCCGGGGCCGGGGCTGGTGCCGCAGTGGGCTTATAGGAAGATCTAGAAAATGTAGCACTAGGTGGCGCAGATGAAGCGACAGAGCTGGCGGAAGACATCATGCTAGAGAAAGCCGGCTGGCCTTTGCGCCAGTTGCCCCAAGCAGCAGCCAGAGGGCCAACAGCCTGGGCCACGCGGGGAGTGGCAGCGTCAGTGAAGGTCTTGGCTAGGCGAGGCAGCTTGATCGAAGAGCCACCATTCATTGCCCGTTCACGTTCTTGCTCCTCCATCTGCAGGTTAGCCTTCAGGCGAATCACGGCGTCCTTGACACGCTCACGATCGAACGAGTCGGTCGCCAGAGCAGCAATGATATCTTGAAGGTCGCTGTGACGGACTGCTAGTAGCTCGCGTAGCCAGACAATCTCATCGTCACGCTTGATGATCTTAGACTCGATCTCAGGGTCAACCTTGGCAGCAATATCCTCTAGCTCTTCAATGCGGAGTTCACGCTCCTGGAGCTGCTCTTGTAGAACCATGATCGACTCGCGTAGGGCCTGTGGTGAGATGCGCTCGGGAAGCTCATCACGGCGCGAAGGTGCACTGGCTGGCGCCAGAGCAGCAATAGCAGCGACAGTGGATGCGCCGGAACTACCGCTACGAGCACGTTGAGCAGCAGCAAGAGCGGCCTGTTTAGCAATCTCGAGCTTATCCTCTAGCTGGATCGCACGGTCCTGCAGATGCTCAGTCTTGGACGTCGAGAGACTCAGACGCTCTAGAAGCAGTTGCTCCCGAGTCTGAGCTTCGTCGGCACTGATTGACAGCTTGTGTTGGTACTTAGTGTGCAGATCCTCGATCTCGTTGTTGTACTTGTTGGTCAACTCCTTGATGCGGTGCTCCTTTGTATCATTAGCTTCCTCAACCAGCATCTCGCTCTTAGCCTTCAAAGAGTCTGTGTCCATCTTGGCGTTATCAATTTCGGAGCGCAAAGAGGCAATTTGCTCTTCTAGCTCAATGCGAACGACATTGACCTGGTTGTTGGCCTCATCTAGTTGGTTTTGGAACGAGATACGAGTGCGCTGAACTTCATTAGCACCAGATTCACGGGCCTCTTCGAACTCAAGGCGATGACGCATGACAGACTGTTGGAGCTTGTGGTTCTCAGTGCGCATATCAGCTAGAAGCTCCTCTAGACGCTTGTTGTCGTTCATAGCACGCATTCCTTGGCGTTCGATGCCTTCTAGACGTTCAAGCTCTCTCTCTAAGCGCTCACGGGTGCGAGCCTCAGCCTGGAGTTTGGCGTCCAGTACTTCCTGACGGGCGACCAATGCATGTTCGTGACGAGTCCGACGGGCATTCTCTTCGGTGATCTGGTAAGAAGCATTGGTCATGTCCTCCTGTAGAGAGATAAACTTATTTCTCCAGTTCTCACGAATGCGCTCATTCTCCTCCAACTGGGTACCAAGAGTAGCAAGAACCTTTTGAAGCTGGTGGCTTTCACCCTGGGCATCAAGCAGTTGGCTTTCTTGGCGACGAGAAGCTTCAGTCTTGCTCTCGACCTCTGCACGCCACATTTGAGCCTCCTTACGGGCAGCATCAAGCTCGGCTTCCAAAGAGGATACGCGGGCAGTATCTACAGTCTTAGTTTGGCTAATATTGTCCTTAGTAGCCTCCAACAGAGCCATGCGCATAGTGTTCTTGCTAGAAACCTGCTCCATGGAACGAATCTTGTGCTCCTTTTCTTCGACAGCATGACGGAGTCTAGATTCTTCCTCTGATGAGACACGAAGCAGGCGCTGGATTTCTGCAATCTGGTCCTCAGCGGCACGACGCAGAGAGATTTCATCAGCAACGCGGCGCTCTTCACACCGGAGCTTGTTCTCAAGTTCAACGGCACGAGAATCAAATGCAGTCCGAGTAGCGATCTCCTGCTCGAGACGAGTCTCCGCAGTCTGAAGGCTACGCTCTAGATCAGCAGCACGATCCTCCGCAGCACGGCGGTCGTTGATCTCGTTATGGACACGAGACTCCTCAAGGTGAAGGCGTTGTTCGAGATCGAGGATCCGAGCTTGCATTTCGTCAATCTTAGAAGGAGAATCAGAGTCCATAGCAGTAGCACGGGTAGGAGAAGCGATCTGGGTCTTGAGATCATCAATGGCTTGCAAGAGAACGGAATTGTCGGCAGAAGAAGCCATAAGGTTGGCTTGCTGAGCAAACGCCTCGCTAATGACACTCCGAATGAGCTCCATGCGCTTGTCTCTTCTGGGACTGGCACTGCGAGCCGCAATTGGTTCATCGTCTTCATCATCAGCATCGCTATTTTGGATATCATCAGACAAGCTACGGTGGCTACTACGACGAGGGCTAGTCAATTCAAGTGAGCCCTGGATAGTAGACAGTGCCTTCTCCAGAGGCTGCAAACGAGCAGCTAGAACCTCGTCAACAAGCTGGTTGACACGACCGTCAAAGAAGGCGGCACGTTGGGCCAATTTATCGCCATCGTCACCAGCAAAAGTACCCTCCCAGTCGCTAGTAGCAACACTCTCGTTACGGCCATTGAGATGACGAATAGGACCCGCGAACGAGGTACCACTACGAGGAGGATCCAAGAAGGGGTCCTCTATCTCTTCACCGGAAAGCTGGATAATCTGCTTGTTACGGACAGGACTCAAGCTACCATTGCGATAATCACCTTGTCTATGATGAGTACCGAAGGGCGAAGATCCAGCTTCAGCAGCCAAGGACATGTGACGAGTAGGGCTAGACGTTTGCCATCTGGGCTCAACCTTGTGAACGCCCATGGTAGGATCATTGGTTTTCATATGGTTCATGATGTCATCAATTTCCTCGAATGTTAAACCTTCTTCATCCTTGGCAGCATGAGTAGCGGTAAGGCCAGTAGCTTCAACGTCTAGAGTCTCTTCCACAATTTCACCATCCTCAAGTTCGTCATCAACCTCAGATTCAGCTAGCGCAGTCTCACGCGTAGGGGAAGGTGACGCGAATCTGGAACCTTTGAGGCCACGAGGAGGAGAAGCGAAACGAGATGCCATAAGACCACGCGGGGGTGGTAGAGGAGGAGCCTCCATACGACGAGGAGAAGTGCTGGGGGCAGATACGGGCAATGGAAGAGCGTTCTTCGAGATTTCGTTGGGGAAGTGCTCTGGAATCGGAGTAGTCTCTTCGTTGTCGGAGCTAACTTCGTCAAACTCAGTAGAAGGAAGAACTTCAGGAACGGCAGTGTCGATAACGGGCTCCTGTAGATCATCAGAGTCGGTCTCAGCCTCGGGATCTACCTCGTAGGAAGGAGCACCAGGCACAAAGACCTTGGCGGTGACAGACAATGATTTTTTGTGGCCCTTCTTCGGCGGGGCAGGAGTCCAGTCTTCACCGAAGGGGCGTGCCTCGCTGAAGTTGAGCATATCTTGCTTGCTATCAAACTCAAATGGTGCCCAGTTAGCAGCACGTTGGCCAACAGACTCAACAGACGGGCTCGTGGTGCTGCTCGGCTTCGTATCGGTAGGTTCTGAGTGAATGCCAGAGCTCAGAGTCATTGAAGTGTCGATGGCAGGCGTAGTTACTTCCTCGGCATCATCAGATTCAGCACCGATCTGTGCCTTGAACTCTTCGTCCTCCTTGGACGGCTCAGCGAAGAGAGGAACATCATCATCCTCCTCCTTATTGCTCGAACCAAATTCGAAAGCACGAGCACGCTTAGCACGGGCATCATTAGTTGGGCGGCCATCAGCATCTTGTTCAACGGCGGAGTCATTGTCTTGTTCCGATAGGTCCTTTGGCACCACAATAGGAATAGCTTTTGATTTCTTAGGACCCATTTCAACATCAGGAATCTCAACAGTTCCAAAGATAGATCCAGTGAAGTGGTCACCAGTGCCCTGAGTGCTGAATACAGGAGTAAAGCTGGGCGCGTTGGGGCGGAATGTCGAGAAATTGAACTCACTCTGGCTAGGAGAGAATGTTGATGCAGCAGCATCGATCTTCTTTGGTGTCACATGAGCTGGTGCGGTAGGGGCCTGGAATGGTTCGAAAGTAGACGAAGAGGTGCTTGCGCCAAAATTAAAGCCACCGCCGGGAGTAAAGGTGCTTGAGGGATTGAACTTGAACTCGGGTGCCTCAACATTGAGCTTCGAAAACGAAGCCTTGGATCCATGGCTGGACTGTGACTGGCGAGAGGCGTGGTTTCCAGACGCTGCATCTTGCCATGGGTTGTTGCTGATGGTCGAGAAGGAATGCTGGTGGGCAGAGACGTGTTTGTCAAAGTCGAAGTCAGGCGCAGGTGTATTGTTATCACTGGTGATCGCCTCAACCTCATCAATTTGAGAAGCCAGGTTAAGAGGCTCAGTCTCAGTTAGTGAACGCAGTTGGTTGGCCAGACTGTTATCTTCGGCTGAGCCGGTAGGCTTTTCATCTATATAGAAGTTGTTTGCAAGCGAATGTCCACGGCTATGGGGGCGAGGGTGGTACAAAGTAGGGTGGTTACTACTAGCAAAGTGAGTAGTAGGCAGAGTAGCGAATTGCACAGATTGTTGGCGATTGTGCGGGGGAACGTAAGCACTAGCAGTATCAGACTCACGCTGCTGAGAAGAAGCCATGTTATCGTCGTGGGGGTTATAATCAGCATGGTCAAAGTCCTTCATGAACTGCTTCTCAAGGTGATACTGCTCGTTCTCAAGCTCGGTCTGTTGAGCCTGGATATGAGTTTGCACCGGTTGTACTTCCTGGGCCGGCTCTGGCTGTTCCTCTTCCTCTTCTTCCTCCTGCACGATCTCCTGCATGATAGGCGTACCACGCGAGGGCATGTGGTAGGGCTGTGTCATCATTGGGATCTGCATCGACTGGTGGCGGTGATGCAAGTTGAAAGCCGGACTACCAGTAGGTTGGTAGGGTGAGCTTGGCGACATCATGTTGTAGCTGAGCGGTGACTCTACACGATGCATTCCTTGCTGCATCATCATCGTTTGTTGGGCCCAGTTTGGTGATGGCTGGCCGTGCATTTGGAAAGGCGAATGTGCGGAGGGAATCGAGATCGATTGGCGCGCATACTTGTTGTGGCCGTTCATGGATACAGGAGTCGGGACCGAGTTGAGACCAGGACTCTGAGCCATTTGTCCACGGTTAAACGGCGGTGGGAACGCAAAACTTCCAGCAGATGAGGTAGGCAATGGTGGAGAGAATACTTGTCCAGGATGCTGCATCGTCGAAATACGGCGATGTGCCATCTGTGATGGGGCAGGCGAAGATGCAAGAGGCATAGGGTCCTCAGCTGCAGTCAGCACACCAAGAGCCCGTAGCTTCGCCTCCTGCAACTCAGCGATATATTTAGCCCAAGCTATGATATGTTAGTAATGTCACATAATAATCGTTGTTTACAATGGTGCTTGCTTACCATCTAAATCCGGCAACATTATCTTGTACTTTTCGGTCTTCCGTTCATGGATAATGTCTTCTGGGTCTGGCCAATCAGTGCGACTTTGTGAAGCATCTTCGATGGCATGGCCAAAAACTGTAGTTTCCAAGATCCAGCCGCCAGTATTGTAGCCGAGATCCTCCCATTCTTTATAGGCACGCTCGATCTGTTCCTCGGATAGCGGCGTATGACAGAAGCCGGACTGGCCTCTTTTGTCATCGCGTGGCAAGCAGAACAAGATGTTCTTTCCTTTCCATGGTATCTTTTTCCGGATCCTTGGCGCAGCTGTTTCCTTGAATGAAATACTGCGAGGCTTATTAACTACAGGCTGTGCTAAGCTAGAATCCATGTTGGTATCGACTGTGCCTACAGCGCCAGGAGGGGCAGGGAGAGGCTTCTCAGTAGTGCCAGACTGATGGCTCTGGCCAGACTCGGCGTCTGCAGTCATATTGGTACTTTCTCTCGGCGTGGCACGGAGAGTTTCGACGCTGGACCGTTTGGATTGATCGGCCAGGAACCGCTGAAGTGTGTGGTTATTCGAAAAGACACGAGGGGTACCGAGAGCTCCGTCGTTCAGATTCAGAGGAGGTATTCCACCAGAGAATGAGCTCCTCAATGAAGAGTGCCCACTGATAGTTGCAGTTCCGGAGCCGTTACCGTCTGTGTCGCTAAGCCACAGATAGGTATCGGAGTTGTGATCAACAACCGTGTGCTGGCGTATCCAATCCTCAGTCAGACCTCGGACTGGCTGGCGAGCTCGAGCAATAAGCACGGAGGCCGGTTCAAGAAGGGATGTATCGGCGGGCGCTTGGAAAAAACCAGGAGGGGGGCGCAGAAACGGCGTCTGTAAGTCCAGACGATGGATGGGCTCGTCCTCTGAAGATTCGGAGATCTCAGAGTCGCTGTTGGAAACAGAGCGCAGACGCAGCTGCTCACGATCGGATTCCGGGTAGGGCGATCCCCAGCTAGTGGTGACGAATTGGCGAGGGCTTCCGCTTAATTCAGGGCCGTCGCTGTCGCTGTCGCCGTCACTATTGGCGCGCAAAGATGATGCGGGGGGTGGTGTGCGTAGAATCTCCCGTACGCGTTCTGGAAGCACTGGCGCTGGGAGTGAGGGGAGTATGGGAGACGAAGAAATATCGTGGCCGTCCGCAGTCGATGTTGTTGAGAGAGCAGGCGATGAAGGCTCTGAGTGCAGTGGGAGCAAAGAACCGTCCTGTGCGTATGCACTAGGAGGAAGCGAGAAAGGTTGCTGCTGAAGAGAAGACGTCTTCTATAGAGGCTAAAGATGGGCAGTAAAGGGCTTAATATTAGCTATTGGTTCGGCTGCCGTTGGCTGACTAGCTATATTTGTTTCTGCTGACTTGACTAGGCTGAGCCTGTTACTGCTAATGCTACTGCGAATGCTAGGTCTAAGAATATGACCATGGAGCCTGCAGAATACAATAGATGTATGGACAGGAAAAAAGCAGGCCAAAACGCAGGGTGCCGTGCAGGTCAGTTGCAGTAGCAAATAGACGGTATTACGGTATAAGATAGTAAGATTTATGTAGCAATTCGCTGCAAATGCACCGTCTAGTGAGTGCAACGCGGGCGATATTGACAAAAGATTATGCAAGTTCCCCCAAGCCGCGTCCGCCACAGATCCGATTCCAGATAAGGATAAGGGACAAACAATGGAATGAAACCCGACTTGAGAAATAGTTCAGTCAAGAGCGGAGAGAGTAGAGAGGCTAACTCACCAAACGAGATCAGCACAGACGATGTTCAAGTCGTCTGTTGCCAAATCTCTAAATATGTGTTTTGTATTCGCGACTACGAATCTTGGACCAAATACCAAGAAAATATTGACTTTCTTGGTTTAGTAGAGTACAAAGTACAGTAGAGTCAAGTCGAGTCTCTTAGCACCTCACCTCTAGTATGCTAGAACAGGGCAACAGAAGCGGTGGATCTACTGGCTTTGCGTCTTACCGATCCGTCTGCATATCAAAAATGCAGAAGATAAAAAAAGACAAATAAAAAAAACTGCGAATAAAAGAAAATCAGACTAGGGTCGAAGGAGGGGACAATACTGATAAAGGCAGAATCAACACAAAAGAAAACACACAGCACAGGCAAACAAAAAATCCGGGTCAAGACGTCAAGACTGAAGAAGAAAAAAGAAAAAAGAAGAATGGAAAAGGGGTGGATGGATATAGTTGTAGGGGGATTTCGTCCTATAGAGCCGAAGTCTGTCTGAGCCAAAGCTAGCAATACAAGGACTAGACAGGACAGGACAAGGACAGGATAGGGCAGGGAAGCAAGGCGTGAAGGAGGGACATCTCGTCTATTTCTCTTTTTTCTTCATTTTTTACTAGCGGTCGCGACGCGTTTGTCGTTTTCCGGGCTTGTATTGATTGACCAAATCGCAAGACTTGAATGATCACGATTTATAATCAAGGATTGGGTTCGGAAGAACAGAACCAGCTACCTATATCTGTATGCGTCGGTCTGCAAATCGTTCCCAATGATTCTGCAATGATCAAGGCGCATCGATCGGGAAGGCTTAGGCTTGGGTAGAATTGGCCGGAACCGCTGGTTTCTTACTGTTCTAGAGAACGTAGCCGAACAGGCCAGTGCAAAGACAGCAATATAACTATAACTAGAGCTCTAAGGGTCTGGGATCTTGGGTCGTCTACACTAAAATGTAGGGTACTGAATAGAGGGAGACAACAACCCACTGGGTTTGGGGAGTCTACAATCGATGACGATAAATCGCCGAGTAAAAGACTCAATAAACGACTTCTCTGAGTACAAATAGAACGACGAAAAGAAGTGGCTAACATCTCCGTCTAGAACCGAACAATACCAACCAAAGAAAATGTGCAGCTTCCAATACGATCCACACCCAAAACTACATGAATTCCACAGCACTCAAGAGCATATTGGTGCTCTAGAGCTGGAGAATAGGCGGGATAGTAGATGCAGAAGCGATGATGTAGGAAGGAAGAGCAAAAACGATGATCCCCAGAACAAAGAAAGGGAATACTAACCTGGATTAATGGTACACAAATGAAAATTAAAGTTTCAATGAAGAAACAATAGCAAGTCGATGTTTATAAAGCGACGATGAAATAGAAAATGGAATAGACGATAGGCGTATGAAGCCTTGCCTTTGTGTCTATTAGCCTTGGATTTCGAGTCTATGATCCAGATAAACGTGGTCAACAGACAGGCGAAGGCGAAGGATGAAAGATATGGCGATGAACTAGCAATGCAAGCAGTAAAGAAGAGATCAAATCAAGAGAACAAAAAGACAGTCAAAAACTAAGGCACGCGATAATGAAAATCAAAAACAATTGGATCGAATAGACATGAAAAGAGGAAGAAAACAACAAGAAACAACTTGATGCAAATTTTTGCATGGCAAAGATATCAAGGGACGGAAAGAAGCTACACCCATTTGCCGCAACTACTTAGTTTGTACTTCTAGCCAACTTAATTGTATAACACATGCCGTGCATATCACAAGGGAAAGACATAAATACATCCGACGAACGGACTCCAACCTGCACAGACCAGACCCCAGCACAAGAAGCCATTTCCCCTAAGGGCAACTACGAGCCAAATCAGTATCTTTTTATCTTCCATCTCTGGTGCCCTTTCCAATCTACTGAGAACCGTCACAAGCAGGCCAGGCAGGTAGGTACCCTCCAGATGCCCATCCCGCCAATCATGATGTACAAGACAGACAGTGCATGATGATACTACTACAATTGGTTCTAGGCAAGAGGGCAACCGTATGCTTTATGAGATATGTACAGCTATGCATCTGCATAAAGCCAATTGTGCAATGTGTCCACTTCCCAATATCTAATGATGATATCTACTTGATTGCCTTGTATATTCCATTGCCGTCAGCATGAATGTTTCTGGTCAATCAAGAAGCGTTTACACCTTAGCAGGCCATTAGTCCTGTCAGTGAGGCAACTTAAGGCCCGCTTGTCGTCTTTCATAATGCAATGCAACTCGCCGCCCACCTGCAGTCAAAAGCCCAAGCCACTCAATGAACTAGACAGGGCCAACCATTATGGAGTCATCAGTCCTCCTCTACCAGCCGAGAGAAACGACGAGAAAAAGAAAGCAAGAAAGCAAGAAAGAAAGAGACTTGCGTTCATAGGCTTGTGTGGACGGCCACCTACATTATGCATCATCGCGTTCTTCTTTGTTCAAGACTAGGTCACGGACACCAAAAGGCTAAAGGAACAGGATGAAAGAAAAAAAAAGACGATGGAAGGACTCTGCTGCTACTTTTGGCCCCAAAATATCCCAAAACAAAATCCATGATATTCCAATAATGCAAATTAGTTTGTATAAAACCGAAAAACTGCGGCGGCAACCCAAATCCACTCTCCTTCCATCTGCACGAAGCCATTTTTTTCTTTCTTATTCGTGCCGTACATATAGGATCATTCTTCTAGTTCTACATAGTGTCCCCCCCCCCCCCAGAGTTCCGCCTATAACCAATCTTTTGCTTGTCTTTCTTCTGTCGCTCTTCCTAGACTCGAAACCCCGCGTCCAAGCGGTGCCTTTTCGTCCAGGCCTTCCCTTCTCTCTTCTTCACCGATAAACAGTGTGCACATGTGTCTCGCAATCCATGTTAATCGCCCTCTTCACTTCTGTCTCAGACCTGAAGCAATCCCTTTTACTTTCTCGTTGTAGGTACGTAACTTCAAGGTTCGGTGTCTTGGGGTTTGCTCTCTGTCTACAGATATTTAGCTTAACATATCTTTCAAAAAATACAATCTGACAAAATGGAAGCTGGCAAACAAGAGCTAGGAAGAAAACGAGGCTAAATAATAACGCTAGGCTGTTTCTAGAGCTCAAGAACCCAAGTGACAATGCTTGAATAGAGTCTAAACTAGTCGTAAAGATGGCCACTATATTCATTTCTGCATAGTAAATCACAGCTATTGCTTATGTATTAGCTTAAGTCAACAGCTCTAATCCAAACTCGTCATAGCGTAGAAATGTTATTCTAGTATTTCTCGCTTTATGCCGTTCCATCGCGTTGTCTTTGAGATTTTCCCTTGAATGTGTTCCCTATCTAATTTCGCTCACAAATTATACTCGAAAGCACAGATTATTTTCAATATAGCGAAAACTGTTCCTAGGCTTTAATTAATTGCCCCTTCCATGACTTCATTTTAATTAACTAGTAGCAATAACAACGTTATTAGAAAACATGATTTTCGTAATTGAGATAAATGGCACGATATCCAATGTAACCTTTTAGGGTTATACCGGGTTAATATATTGAACTCTCAGATGTGGGAAAAGCAGTATATATGCATAGAAGAGTCAAGAGACTGTCGTACAATGAAGAATAACATCATACTTGAACCTTCTTCCGACGAAGAAAAAAGGCATATAGTCTAGAATTTCAAGTATACTTGCATTAAATATATGCATGTCCCTGATCAAGAAATCATGGTAAACCCGAAAATGGGTCATAACTTATAGGGTTCGGTGATGGACAAAATCAAGTTGACACATATTCTTCTTGCGAAACCTATTGGAAGTTATTGTAGATTTGTATGTATTTATATATATTTGAGCATATATAGTTATGCTAAGTTAATATCCAACATAAACGCTATCTAACAATTATCATTTCTCTCAAGGTCCGTCTGTACCTTTTTGACATTGTAAAGACTAAGTCTTTTTAAGGCTGACTTATAATACTCGAGAAAGACAACAACCAGAGTAGAATGAACTTTGGGTTAAAACCAGGCCAAGTAATAACAACCTAAGCAAAAGAATAGAATATCGAAAAAATTTAAGGTTGGATCACCTTGTAGAAACCAAAAAAATCATAGCGAATGTCTCTTAAGATCCAAATCTCAAATCATGATGATGAAGTAGATATGTAAGCCACAATATCCGGTTAACGTCCTTCAAGTCGAAACGAGCTGCGGAGTCAATCATATGCAGACACTATCCATCTACCCATACTCGGCTCAAGAAGGAGATGGGCTTCTGTTAGTAGGAATGGAGAAAATCGTTGGCTAAGCTTAAGGTACTACCTTCAAGTTCGGTACCAGTATGATACACATATAAAGTAGGATCTGTAACTGCTTAGTAGCGGTATATAAATAGTGATGAAGCTAGGAAGTAACAAAAAGGGATTTTTTTTTTCAAAATTTTTTTTTTAAGGCTTCAGGCAAAACATAATTATTAACTAACATGATTTAATTTCATGCGGGTTGACTTGTACATGAAAGCCAGGAAGAAAGAAAAGAATGTAACAGAAGAAAAGAAAAGATCATAGAGTTGTGATATATCTTATATATCACAGAATATATCAAACTCTGATGTGGACGTCACCAACGATGCGTCTGCCGCAGCGAATGTGGTTGTAGCAATGCTACTGATGCTGTTCTTACAATCGGCTACATTTTTGTATTAGTATATGGGTAATCCAACTCTCTTGAATAATTCTCGTGTGTAACGGCATGGCTTTGTCAAGCGATGGAAACCTACTGTTTTGAGAATCACAATCAGAGACTGTAAAGGATTGTCCACCGGCATTAGACTTGTTGGCACATTTGTTCTTTTGGTTGTCACACGAGCGACCTGCTGCCGTGCTAAAGTCAGGCTGTAAGAGGACACGGTTAGTCAACTGTGATCGAGTATATATCAGGGTTGATCTGAGGGCTCAACTTACGAATGTGTCACCATTCACCTCGTAGGGTCGGGACGTATCGTCAGACTTAAATATCTATAGAGCTGGTTAGCTTATGCTTCTCGACATGCGTTTTAACAATATCTCGAGCTCATTGGGAGTAGATATTATGCAGCGCAATAAGCTTGGATGACCAATTGTTAACGTTAAGCCTCTTATCTTCATAGCTCTATAGCTCCATAAGATTAATGATTAAAAAAAAAAAAAAAACGTTAAGCCTCTAGATGACATAGTTCAGCAATCCGCTGCATATGCTACACAATGCAACAGCACCAATGACCCAAGCTTATATGCCTGAAGATATATTACACAGGTACATCAAACTAGATCTTCGCAGCATATATACGACAACTAAGATAGGTGAATCTGTGTTCCTGGAGACCATATATCTGCCGTATCATTATATCACCCGAGGAAATTATGAAAACGTACTGGATCAGCTGATAACCCTCCTAACGCGCCTGAGAATGTTTGTAAGTTGACAACATCTCGTGGTAGTAAGCCAAACGTCCATCCAGCGTTCAACTCATCCTTGAGTTGGATAGCTTGTGTTAGACCTGCCAGAGCCGATGATAGCAGGTATAACGTTGTAGATCGCATTGCGGGAGACGTGAGATATAAGTGCGGGATAAGACCAATTATTAACTACCAATAGCGGATAACAGGTAGTTAGGCAGATTAATTGTTGGGAGTATGTCACTACTCCAGCTCGAGATAGGTGTCGACAAGATGAGATGTGGTTGTCGTTGGTCGATGAAGTCGTCCTGCAAGAAGAACGTGATTATCGACTTTGAGAGCTTGCTTTATTCTAAATTCCACTCGCTTAAGCGGCTTTAGAATACGAACAGCCAAAATGACGAAAGAGAAATAAGTGGTACGTCGACTCAATTAATATCCGTTACTGTGAAGTATCGTATCGCGATGTAGCCAATATTAACTAAATATTTGGTAGGTACTCGACAATAGGAGATCGAATAAGATGAAAAACAAAATGTTGATGATGAAAGTGATGAATAATTATAAAAAAAAATAAAAAAAATAAAAAAGAGAAGGAATGAAGAGAGAAAAAAAGTAATTAAGAAAACAAGTCAAAGTGAAGCGAACTCAAAACTCAAGCATAGAAAGGCCGTGCTTTCTACCCGCCTAGATTCCCTGTCCAAGAGAATCAAAGGTCAAACCTCAAAGCTGTACATGCACATGTAGATATCATAGACAAGCATGGTACTACATACACTATGATCTTATTGCAACCTAGTTTGTACATTATCCGTCTCCTTTTCTTTTGAATGATTCAAGTTATATTGTAATCTTAGTTAGTCCCATATCCTACAGTCTAAGTAATAACGCTGCTTTACTTGCCGCAGCTTCTGTACTGAGATATCTATTTGTCTGGGTTGGATCCATAGCTGGAACAGGAATTTAAGACAATATATAAAGCTGCGCGAAATAATAACCAATGAGAATAGTGCCGAGTGCATATATCATATCAATATCTAACAAATATTTATGATCTAGTGAGATATCGTAGGGCTACTATAGTATTACAATGTTCCTTTTGAATACTCCTATGAATGTATCCAAAGGGGGGTCACAAGGCAAACCTTCTTAACAAAATTAAGCTCATGATGCTGAAACACTTTGGATTTCGGTGCAAGTAATCTAACGTTTCAGGTTTGACCAATCATAGTACACTAATATGTTGGTGGAGCACCGCAATTAGGGTTTATTAGGGATTAATTGGTATTCTTGGTAGTACCAATTTGTCTTGCGAACGTTGAGGATATTTATTAATATATATATCTTACAGTTTTGTATTTCAGAACGGACAATACGCTTTACGCAAAATGCAATTATTTGTTGATAAGATAATGATGTTATATAACTACAGCTATTGTATATTCTTCCGGAAATATCAGGGAATGTACTTGAAATGTTTGAATACACTATCGTCACTGTTGAAGACTTGAAATGGAAAGTCATGACATCATATGATACACACGTATATATAGTACATTAAAATTTGCTATGGATATTTGGTTTTGTGTATGTCGTTATATATACGCAAGTAAGATAAAAACGAGACCGCCCAATTTCTAGACCGAATTACCATTAGACGATATGAATTTTGATTGGAAAAGTAAACACATGCAATATGATAAACAATGAACCACGATCAAGTTACGAAAACATTCCCAAAAAGAAGAAGTTAAGTTGAATAAAAGAAGAAGAAAAAAAACAAGTCTGGACTGCTTTTTTTTCTTTAGTATAATATATGGAAACAGTACATAGTATGTATATGATAGATATAAGAGCATGTCATAAAAGGAGGCATGAAATTGTAAGCTTGATACAAGCTAGAAACAAAAAAGAAATTGACAGGAAAAATTGAATAGAAACGTGATAAGCTTAGATTTGATATTAAAAAAAAAAGATGGGTATTTATTTGGGTATCAACGACCGAGATGACACCATGCAAAGAACGACCGGGTTCCTCATCTTAAGTGTCCCGAGATCCTATGAGTCTTGCGCAGAGTATTCTTTCACGCAAGGACGGACGAATGTAGTGAATGGAAGCGCACTTTCATGCCTCGCTGGGGGTTTATGCAGTAACTTTTAGATGGGTTCGACTTAGAAGTTTGAGGAGGCGTTCACCTGTGTTGGTGCATGGTAAGTCTCCAGCGTTGACTGGAATGGGTTGCGTGCTGTGCTAGCAGGCATAGACACCGAGTTGTTGTTGTTGTTCTCAGATGTCTCCATGTTGCGGTAACCAGTAGAGTTGCCGCCCATGAGACCGTCGTTCTCATCCGAGTTGTTACGCTTGCCCCACACACGCCATGCGACGAAGCCAATGGCACCGAGAATGACAGCACCACCAATACCGACAGCGACACCGATGACAGTTTTGCGAGTCTTGGTAGACATGCCCGAGGATGAGCTGCTGCTGTTATCAGAGAGCGAGGCACTGGTGGTGGCAGTAGATACGGAGGTGGAAGTGATGGTAGCACCAGAGCTATCAGTGGTGGTCATAACGATAGTAGTGACATATGTGCTAGCAGAAGCAGCAGCAGAGTCAGTGGTGGTAGCAGCAGCAGCAGCATCAGTAGTCGAGGTAGTTGCGGGGTTGGTCGATGTAGCAGCAGCCTGGTCAGTTGTGCTAGTGGTCTGAGCCGGCTGTTGCGAGTTGCCGGCCTGGGAAGTAGAGGTGGTAGTAGCGGCCTCGGTGGTAGTTGTGGCAGCTTGAGTAGTCGATGTAGTCTTCGCGGCTTCGGTAGTGGAGGTTGTCTTAGCAGCCTCAGAAGTAGAGGAGGAAGAAGAAGAAGAAGAAGCCTTGGATGAAGTAGTCGCAGCAGCCGTAGTAGCGGCATCAGCAGCAGATGAGCTGCTATCAGAAGCACTGTCTACAGCACTCTCGAGAATGTCGGCCCTTCTCATCAGGGAGTTGTAGCGACCTGGGGCATTGCGGTTGATGAAGGATGCCTGTGCTAGCATGACAAGTCCGAGGGCAGCCATGAGCATCTTGAGTACTCTTGAGGCGTACATGATGTCTGTTGTGAAGGTTGACAAGTGAATATAGATGTCAGAAGAAAAGTCCGGTTGTTGGTATGATACAGGAGGGTATTTAGTATAAAAGTCCGAGAACTAGTCTAGCGCGAGACCGAGCGATACGGAGACTGCTGATATGATCGGCTTCTTCGAAAGCCAATATCGTGGACTGATAGACCAAAAATCAACAGCACAACTGACAGCAACGTAAGCACAGGATGCAGATTCAAATGCAGGTGCAGAAAATCGATGCTAAATCGGAAGCGGTGGTTGGTCAAAAAAGCGCGTTTGATGCTCTGGGCGGCGCTACCAAATAACAAAAAGCGGGCGAGTAGAGGTCAAGCGAATGTGAGGGTGGTTATGTAAAAAGATGGCGTTTAGCAGACAAAAACGAGTGAGCTGCTAGTAGAAGAAAAGGATGAATAGAGAAGTAACGAAAGACGAGAAACGGACGATAAGATACGATGAGGAGACGATGTTGGTGGACTGGTCGAGAGTAAGAAAAAAAAATGATGAGAGGACGAAGTTTGTGCATAAAATGAGGGATTGCGTGTTGATAAGTACAGAGGGAAAAAAAATTTAGAATAAAAAAGGAAAATAATAATAATACTCAATGTGCCGGGGTGGGGGGTTATAGACAGGCAGGAACCAAAAATCCACGCAAGTCTAGCCAGGGAAAAATGAAAGAAATCAACTAAAAGCTTTGTTTAGTTGGGCGGCTGGTGCAGTGGCAGGAGGGTCCACTCCTTCCCATTTTTTTTTTTCTCATGTATTTTTTAATAATGGCTTTTTTTTTTTTTTTT
>RHLR01000398.1:0-21778 GCA_009806335.1 Davidsoniella australis | reverse complement strand
TGCCCCTCAGTCATATTCCGAGACGGTCGAAACGGTCGGACACGAGACCGCTAGCTTGGTCTAGCCCGTGGTCTTGATCTTATTCTGGCAGATATAGCTTGCCTTTCAGAAGATCGAATTGTCAAATCGAAAGAAGCATTTAATTTCAATGGCTGAGATAAAACAAGATCTAGGATTTATGTTAGGCGTCGTTGCTTTCACGGAATCCTGACGTCAAACCCTTGTTTACGTCGTCCTAACATTATGAGGAAGCAAAAGAAACAAAAAATAAATCAAGAATGAAGAAGTAAAAACAAATAACGAAAAGGTTTAAAACAGGAAGAAGAATGACGCGACAACTGTCATGAAGGACAGGCCAGTCTCGATACGCAGGCCGTGAGCAGCACCAGAAGTTGATGTGTTTGTGCTGCCACGGTGGTTGCGGTGGCCCGTCATGCCAGCCTTGATGGTGACAAAGGACGTGCACTCTGCGACGTTGCCGTTAGCGTCAGTGGTGGTTGAGAGACCGACAGCAATAGCTGTGATGACGACTTCTTCCGGGCGGATGCTAGCCACGTTTTCGTTGGATAGACCGTCGTTGTGAGTACCCTGCGGGTCCGGGCGTTCGCCGTAGTTGGTAGGTGTAGCTGTGGCCTGGCTGCTAGAGGTGGTCGACTTAGTCTCGCTAGTAGTGGTGGTGGCTGTGGTACTAGACAAAGGCGGGCTGGTAATTTCAGCAGCAGCAACGTTAACATCAACAACTGCGTTGTTGGAAATAGAGGTTCCTTCGACCTTGGTCTGCGCCCAGGAGGCAGCAGTTGAAGCGTTGTCATCGATATACTTTTCGTAGGCGTTGGAGTTGGAGCCCTTGGCGCAGTTGGCATCCTCGGAGACACAGTACGACTGCATGATATCGCTGTACTTGTTCAGGTTGTCCATCTGCGAGCCAGAGCGAGGGTACGTGCTATCAGCATCAGCACCAGAGAGCTGGTTGTAGTCCTGATTGGCAGTGTGACGGATATCACCCCAAAGTAGGACGGCAGCAACTGTGATGGCAAAGTTAGCAATGTATGTCATATATACAGATATCTCGGATTTGGAAGCTTACTGTTCTTGCCGGGCACAGATCCACGGTCGAGGGCGGTTGATGTGCCCATAGTGCAGTCATTGTAGAAGACGCCGCCCTCGCTGCCAGCCAGGATATCACCAATAACGTGGGCGCCCTGGGCTAGACCACTAAGCACTAGCTTTGCGTCGGGGCAGCGCGCAGCATACGCGGCGATCTGGCTGTTGCCGTTAGCCACGCCCTCGTTGACCTCGGCGCAGTAGTCGGCATTGTTGGCGTTGTTGAAGTAGATGTCCTCCCAGTCGCACTTGGAGTTGCTAGCGGTGGCAGCACAGATAGCACTGACTAGACTTCCTTGGAAGCCGGGTGCTGGCTCGCTGTTGGCACGGGCTAGAAAGATGTGAACATGAGAGCAGTTGACGTCGCGGGGCTCGATGAGAGACGATGCTAGAGTAAACGGCAGTAGTGCCATGGCGAAGAAGACTGAGGTAATCATGGCGAGATAATGTGTGTGTGTGTGTATGTATAGAGTTGGCTGTGTTTGAGTCTCAGCGAAGAGACAAGACTAGATATTAAAGAGTATTGAAACAAACGGAAAAAGAAGACGAACAAAGGAAGCAGAGGCCAAAGGAGAGACAGTTAAAGAGAGTGGTGATGATGATGTCAGAGAAGAGCAGAACACACAAGAGAGCAAGGCAAGGGCACGGCTCAGTTGGGCTTCCGCTAAAGAGCAGAAAGAGAGAAGAGAAAGAACGACGAACGGCGGTGCCGGGAATGCCTTGTTATTATAGCAGACAATCGGCCCCAGAATCGAACGTAACGACCCGACAATATGCCTAATGGGGTCTCAGCTTCAATGCTCACCGTAGACAAGAAACAGTCAGTCTGTCATAGCGTCCACCTTGCAAGATCTCCGGTAGCCATCTTTAGACGTTGGAATTGTATGGCCAGATAATAGTAAGCCAGATACAATTAGTAACTAGCCGATTGATTCGGCAACTTACTTACTTAGTCTCGTAGACGCTAGGGCCAGTCAAGCCCACGTTGGCTTAGTATTATTTTGGTATCATTATTCCTCCAACTAAAGGCCAGGGTCATCGTCAAAATGCTTGTTTATGCTTCTTTTAGCATGTGCTAGAAAGAGCAATTGCCATTCATCTGCCGGTTACTCGCTCCACATATTGCATATACAATGCAATTGTATTCTGGTATTCTGGCGCTGACTAAGGCCGTCCTTTCTCACATTAACTACGCCGTTACTCTGCTCGGATATTCTGCCTGCGTTATCCCGCTTTCTATTTGCGGCCATTTCTGCTTAAATGGTAGTTGGGTTTTTTTGGCTCCAAACCTGGAATTCTCACGTGCCCATTCTTACTACATGGTTGTAACTACATACATAATGTAGCCTTTTAAACTCTGAAAATCCGAACATCACCACCACAAATCAACCAAGATTCTAGCCTCATTTCCCCTATACTCTCTATCTCTATATGTATATATCGTCTTTCTATCATTTACTCCCTAAGCTCTTTTGCTGTGCTCAAAAAGTGCTGAAGCCTTCCTTGTTTTTTTTCTTTGTGTTTCCAGGCTTCCTGAAACTCCGCATATCTATTTTGGAATCTTGCCCTTGTCCACTGCCAACTAACTTGTTATCAAAATAAGCTCCCGCTAATGTCTTTCTCCTAACTGAGCCTCCCAAGAAGCCCGCACGGGTAATAAAAGCGCCTATAACGAAAGAAAAACGATGCAACATAGAACCTTTATTTTCTCTTTGCCCCGCTAGTGACAAGCATGGAAGATGAAAAATAGGTAATAAAATAATTTCCTAAAATAGACTGACACTAAGCTGAATGAGAAAGCGACCCTACTTGATCGTCGTCTCTTGATAGCCTTTTTACTAGTCCAGCGTTCTAGGAAATACAGCTTCAAGCCGAATACATGTATCTTCTTGTCCATGCCAAGAGAAATGCGTCCACGCAGCCATTTCTATTCTATGTATGGCATTTTCTTGGCAAAGGAAAAGAGGCCCATTCTGACTATGGCGTGGCTTTCATCTAATCCAAGATTATTTCTAGAACATCTTCGCTTGGCAGGCACTTTTCTCCTTGTCCCATACTGTCCCTGATCTTATCTTCATGGCTATATTGAGTACAAGCCGAGGTTCTTCTGAGATAGATAGTTCCATGTGTCTGTATCTTCTTCAATCTCTCTATGTCCTCAGTTTCCCCCCTTGTTTTATTCGGGGTCCGGGTAGCTTCCAACCCCTCTAGAGCAATTAAAACATCGCTTTGCTTCATCCCACTACAATCATTCATGGCTGCATAGACTGTTCGATGGCTTATTCATATTCGGTATGGTAGTGGTATACGTCAGAAACGACATAACATAGTCATGCAATTTTACCACTAGCCCCTAATAAGTAGTTGTGTGCTGCAAAATGCCTGAAGGTTTCTAATACTATCATGTTCTTTTAATTGGTTTCTTTGCCCATCTCTGAAATACCGTTTCAAGCAGATTTTCTAGCTCTAATACAGCCCCGTTCATTAATTCCAGGCTCTTGAATTCGTGTACTCGTAAATTCACTCAAGACTATTGCTTGTCAGAATAAGAGTGCGTGGCTAGGTATAATCCAAGGTTCATAGATTTCTAGCCTAGTCTAACCTGAGACTCCTGCGAACAGTTATTCATAGCGTTATAAGCACCAATCATTGTCCATTAAGATTTCGGTCTGGTATCACGATGTGCTTCTAGCTTTGCTCCACTGCCAATCCCATACCTTTTTATAGGCAATGTAGACCATTTCTAGATGGAAATTATATCCTTAGATATTAATGTTGCTGCCTGTCTGCTCGTAAAAGCAAACGAATAGGAAAACATGTTTGTTCACATGGTATCATGAGATAATACTGCGTACTATTACCATGACTAGCGTCTAGACTTACTATTAATACGAGATAAGCATTGTTTACATGTTAATGTTCTGATCCTATTCGGTAGTCTCCGGGTTGCAAACTAATTAATACAGGTCATGATAGAAATTGCGCCTTTTTATACACTATAGAGAGCGAGACGAGAAAATACCCTTGATGAGTTTTATTGAACAAACTTTTTCATGTTAACGACATATGTTAGGGTTGAACAACCTATGGCAAGTACAAATGTGGCACGGACTGATATATACCAATGTTAGAATGTTTTTATATAGCATTTTACACAATTGTCTGATTAAGTAGTCTAGCCTATTACGGAGCCCAACAATGAATTATGTAGTATATAAAAACGACAATTTGTTCGTAACTCAACTACCCTAGGCAAAGCTCAGAATTTCAGTTGAGTTCTGTCTTCAATCACAACTAGACATAGCCTAATTAGGCTGAGCTGGGAAAGGTTATAGTCCTGCCTCCAATAGAATAGTCTTAGAATAGCCAACTCAAGATACCCTTGACAACCGTTCCAGTTGCGCCAACGCTTTGCGCCCAAGCAAACCAACTACCGCCAAGGGTTAGGGGTACCTGCGCTGATGCTGCCCAAGAGCCTGGAGGCGAAGAAAAATAAAGTGGTTAACTTTTCAAGCACTAAAACAATGTAGGGCTGGAAGGAGGGAGGATGTATCAAAATCTTGACGAACCTGCTATAATGCCTCCAGGTCCAAACCCGAGCGTGCCCAGTATAGTTACGATTATGAATCCGATGAGCATATTGAGAGTGTGAGGATATACTGGCAGAGAAAGAAGAATGCGAGAAAATGTAGATGTAGGCTATTGAGAGTAAAAAATGCTGGAAGACAAAGATACTCGCTATGATTATGTGGACGGGAATTTAGGGCAAAGAAACTATAGGATGGGTTCTGAGTAAACTATATATATATATATCAAAATTCCCTTTTTATTCTTTATATATTCACTGTGTTGTCTTTGGCTTGGAAATGACTAATATGAGAATAGTTGGCCTCCCACATATGGATATGCGATCTGTGCCTTCCACCTCGATAGAAACATGAAGCAGGAGGCTGACTAAATATTGATTGAAGTGTATACATATCTGATTAAACGTGTTCTAGCTGTATTTCATTCTTCGATTGTCTTTATTTCGTACGTTTTGAGAAATTTGATGACGTAGTGCCGTATGTACCTAATGTGGTATTTGAACATATTGGGCAAGCCATATGGGTATACGTGGCAGAATTTATCATGATGATGACGACGATATGGGGATTTCATTTTAGTGACTGTAAACTGTGTGTTAGTAATGTTCATGAAATGGGACTGACTGAATATTCCAGAGCCAGACTCATATACATAGCATGGATAGTGAGTAAGAAACCGAAAATGGAGTTAGCGCTAAAAGCTTATATGGCAAGGTATCAGGTTTCTGGAAATGCTAGAAATGCGAGTAGAAATCGATTGTAATCTCAATTATTATTTTTGATATTGCTTGCACTCTTTATTTTACGTCTCAAGTATCGTGACAAAGCATTCTATCCACCCGAACGCGTTTAGTGTCACGCCCAGGACCCATAGCCCTCTTCCGTTTTCCCAAAGCCATCGTCTGCTCACTATCTGCAAATCTATAGTCATTCTGGTCAAATGTTGCTGTCGTAGAACCCCGTACCCAGGCCGAGAATCCCAACGGCTTCGTTACATCGCGGTTGAATACGTAATGTTGACCACTGCTAGTCTTCAAGATTGGCTGACCGGTGCCGCTGTTTGCCGGGACGGTGAATGGGTCGGGCAGTACTCGGTGGCTGGCTATCGGAGTATGCATGGACCAATATCTAACACCCGGTGGCCGACGAACATGGTTGCACATTGGCAAGTGGAAGATATTCCGTACATCAGGCGCCGTTGTAGCTGCCCCAACACCTTTGAAGATATGAGGTGGCGAGATATTACCGTTGTTAGAGTTGGGCGAATTGCCATAGGTAGAGTTTTCGTTGCTGTCGGTGGTAAAGTTGAAGACTATTGTAGACGACTGAAGACTCTGGAGGCTCTGAAAATTCATCGGGGAGGCGATACCGGCTGACATCGAAGGGTCTAGGTTATTCGGAGGTAGAAGCGATTTTGAGAAGATCTGGAACCGGGGCTTCATGTTGATTGTTTGTAGTATAACTACTCCTAAAACTCGGCGAGAAGATCAAAAGTGAGTGTCTCCGTTATATGGAATGTGGCATAAGCTTAGCGCAGGCTTGGGAAGACTTGCCGAGGAAAAAAGCGAGATCTGGATAGGAAGATTAGATAGCCTGGCTTAGCTGTAGTGACAAAAGTGAAGTATGATATGGGTTGGTGAAAGTAACTAGAGATCTGTATTATGTTTATAGTTAGGATAATCGAACTTGACAAGAGGGTATCCGTCATATAAATATGAATCATTTCGCGGCCAATAAACAATAGTTTGAGCTGTTACTCAGTTACCTGAGTGATAATATAGAATCAGATAAAATGACTAGGCTGTCGATATTGCAAGACTGTGAGAAACCCTTTGTTTCCGTGAGTGATGTGTTCTATTGAGGATATGGAGGTATCATGGGATGAGATAGCATATTTTGGAATGTTTTGACTGCCAAGTTCAGCTTAAGGAAGTTATGGTTATAGAAGTAAAGTTGTATGTGAGTATTATATGTCTATCACAGCTCATAAAACGTATGATAGTACCCGAATTATATCATAGTCTAGTCGAGTTTTGTATGTTGGTATTTATAGTAGGTTATCTATTGAGTTTCTCATTTCTCATTAGTCATTTCCAAATGGAACCTGTGTAGTGTCTTAAATAGCTATAACAACAGATTTATCCCAATATGTACAATGCTAACCTAGTATTCCAGTGGGTGGTATCAGGCTATGGACTTCTGCTATCAGTGATTGATGACAAGTGTGGATTATGACTGAGATTATACAAACAGACAAAAATGAATTGGTATGGGTGAAAAAGTGGTGAATAGTGATAGATCACTGTTGTGATGGAGTTTAAAAGTAAGGGAGCCTGTACTTTTATCATAGGGTTCGAGAGGGTTGGCTTTGTATCCTATCATCCTTTTGTTTATACAAAACTATTGGTAGTAATTCTGGGTTACTATTTTACATAATATTATTATTTCATGTCACGGTTATGTAATGTATTTGTATTGATCATAACGTCCAATTGCTGATATACTAGTATATATGTGTATCGTTTTGGGCTAATCGAAGGTCATACTAGGAGCCTATAGCTCGGAATTATCAACAGGCTTTGTTGCATCACCGTCTATGCGTAGTGAGCGAAGCCGGGTTCGAGCCGCGGTGAGTAACCGGCTGTATGAGTCGAGGTTTTGCTCGTTTAAGATTTCTGCATCATGAATGGCGTCAACTTTCGCTTTCAACATGTTAATGACCTCTTTCAACTCATCCTTATCCTCCATCTCGTTGATGATATTCATGAATGCCATACATTTCTCATCGCCGAGTAAGTCGCCCGAGCCACCTTCATCACTCCCGCCATCGCGCTTGAACAGCTTCATCAAGGACTTTTTATTGTTGGAATATAGAGCAGCTCCACCGATAATCTGTGTTATAGCTGTGACGGTGGCCAATCCGGCACCACCTGCTCCGGCACTTTGGAGAATGGCAAACAGACTGCCTGCCGCAACAGCAGGCCCTTGTATACCGGCCGCGATGGAACCTGTTGGAAAAAGAGCAAGATTATGAGCCAATGAGTAAGTCAATGCTAGAATGCGAGCAACCAATACTTACCAGCTGCTATACCAGCTGCGCCAAAACCGAAGACCCCTAGAATGGGAAGAGCAACAGCTGCTGGTGCCACGAGAAGGGCGGTACCAAAAATATTTTTAGTAGTAGTAGAAAATGGAGACATATTTGTGGCAGCAACGTGAATAGATGACTGAAAGTTGAAAAAGATAAGTGCATGGACTGATAATAAAAGAAACAATAAAGAAGAACATGTCAAAATTATAAGTAAATTTGAGTGCCGGCCTCTCGCATTTCAGCATGCCGTTATATGTGCTGACATAGTGTGTGAAAAGTGAAGTTACACTGTTTGTATAAAGTGACTATATACAAGTTGAGATCAATTGCTAGAGAGAAAGGCTAGAATGACTCCTAGTTCTATCCTCTCAGAAGGGTAGTTTCAGATCACAAATATAAACTGAGACATTCTTTCCCGAGGATGCCGCTTTGGCAATCTGAGTAGCGCCGTCCGCTTGAATGATACGGTTGACAACAACCACGTCCTTCCCGCCCAAGCCAGTGTTCTTAGCTAGAAGCAATATATTCTGAGCAAAAGCCGCAGGGCCTCTCGTAGCAGCATTCACCATTCCTACATGGAGACAATGTTAGCAAGATCTATCTTCATAGTAGCCATATGACTCATATTTAGACAAACAAGGCCTCTTACCAGCGATCAAGCCACCGTCTTCTAATCCCATAGCTCCTAAGACTGATCCGGCTACAGCTCCTGGTGCAGCCAGAGCGCTAAGACTAGCCACACTCAGAGCACTCAGTGGTATATCTGGGCACTCGTGTAATGACGCGACAAATGGGACTTTGCCATATATGGTCTCTAGAGTACATTCGTAGCGACCGTCGCGGCTCTGTTTAAGACACCGCACAATACCGTTTTGTAGCATTCCTCCCTCGGTAACGATGTTTGAGGCGACGATGCCTTTTTGTGCGGCCAGAATGTCACTAACAGACCCAGAATCGCGCATGATTGATTGCGATAGCTTCTGTGCCTCGGACATCATGCCGGGCATGTGCTGGTTGGCAGAGTCGGTGACCAATGTAGCCGCAGCGGCTAGGGCGGCAATGGCATTTTCTAGATTCATGGTGTCTCGTTGTTGTTTGTGGTGTGTGGTGTGTGGTGTGTGGTGGGAGGTGGGAGGAGTGGATACCAAGTGGTGATAAGAAGCAGAGTTCTTGTCCCAGTACAAAGACAGAGAGTAGTCGATATGTGATAAGGTAGTCTTGGGTCCTGCTCTAATCTGACTGGGCCCTAACTTTATTTGGCCAATATACGGTCGGGTAGAAAGTGTTAAGCGGAAAGGCTGAATATGGTCTGGATTAGGCATCGATACATACAACCAACCAAACATCTAATTTCAGCCTATCTTCTCCATTGGGCAGATATGCTCAAGTAATAGAGAAACGGCATAAGAAGCGATGCATTAATCTATATTCATAAGAAAGTCGTGAGATGTCCAAAACGGGCAGGCCCCCCTAATCGAGACAATTCCGCCGTGTGTAACCATATACGTTTCGGTGCAAAAACCCCGCTGGGTTATATAAGCAGATTGAATATTGTTTTGTTATGATTGTTGATTTTGAAATTTTCTACGTCTCTCTTATCTTTGACCAAATAGCATTATCTACTTTCATTATCACTTCAAAAATATCGCTTTCATAATCATTACAATGGTATTCATCACAATCATCATTTTGATATACGGAGTCATTTCCGCCGTCGTCCCCACCAGAGATTGGATCACAATCCTGATCGGCTCCGTTGCCGAAGTCCTCATGTTTTACGGTGTGGTCTCGCAGGCCCCGCAAAGCCTACGTCCAAAGCCGGGCCAGGCTCCAGAAGACCCTAATGCCTCACATCCTGCCCGCAGCCACCGTGGCTTCTTTAAGCGGCGGTCACTAGGCAGGATACCGCCGGTGCCTACAATCCGTATAGATCGTGTTGACAGCCATGACGGGCACGAGACAAAACTTGGTTGAGATTTTTAACTCCATAGACTGACAGAGACAGCTTGTCATTGTTGCGTTGAGCAGGAAGAAGCTCGGCCATGGTGTTAGTTTATGTAGTTTCTAGTTTCTGACGCACAGGCGCTGTATAATAATATATACATATGGACAGCTTCAATATGCATGCTGCAGGCGGCTTTCAGACCCCACTAAAGCCAGTGCTCTCCTTGCTAAGTCTCGCAGTGTGATTTTCTAGCGGTCTGATGGCACTCAAGACCCCGGCTGCCACGGCGGAGATTGTCTTGGCAAAGCTGCCCACATGTAAACCCTAAGCTACTTAGACTCTAGAGCATAGAAACATCCCGCGCTCAGACGCTCCTGATGCGACAACGCCTAGGGACGATCCGGAAATCTAGGAACGCTACGAGCTATGATTGGGTTGTGCTTCCCCAAGCAAGATAGGCAGCAATAACTTTCCAAGTATTTGCTCTGTCTATTTTGTCTATTGTTTGATAAGCCATACTGTTGGAAGGGAAGATCAGTCGTCGCAGAGTTTCTGCCAGAGAATGGGTTTCATAGTCGCCAAACTACCTCTTCAGAAACCAAAGATAGCCGCTTATCCTGTGTATACAAAGCTACATTATGGTCCAGATTTGTGACCATCCTGACTGACTATTTTCTATCTATGCCGCTAGATCCAACTGAAAAAAAAAAGCCTCCGTATGCGTTAATGAAGCCTAACAAACCACTGTAGAGGAAATTGACATAGCTTGAGCAGGGGCATATATAGGCGGCCACTGCGCTGTTTCTACAGGCGCTTGTAGTACTAGAAGGCTCGACACTAAATCGGAGATTCAAGTGTGTACCGGGTTTCTGCAGCACGAAACCTCTATATTATATATCGCAACATACTAGACATCTTCAGTCGCTTAGCCAATTCTTTTCTCCCTCTGTCTATTCTTTTTCCGTCAGTCAGTTAATCTAGACGTTCCGCCTACGAACAAAAAAAAAAAAGTCCACCTCTCTCTGCATGAAAGCTAGACTTTTTTTTATCCCAAGCGCTTATATGTACGACTCAAGAAATACCGCCCAGAGCTGAAATAACTAGCATCCATCGCACATTATACGCCCAGCGCCCGGGGTTTGACCAGCAGCTCGATCTTCAGCTTTAGCTTCTAGGTTCTGCTTCCGCCATGACCGAGCTCACCTATGCCGATCGCTTCTCAGACTCGGCGCCGCAAACCCCCGTGTCGGCATCGACATTAACTCACTTGACCGAGTCTGATGTTGCCTTGCGCGATGCCCTCGCCGTGCTACAGTGTGCTGTCTGCTCTCGCGTGCTCTGTGAGCCGGCAGCGTTGCCGTGCGGCCAAACCGTTTGCCGTCGCTGCCTACCACGTGCTCACGTGCGGGCTCATGTGAGTTATCCGGCCACAGCCGAGCGCGAAGAAGGCTTTGCCTGTCCTTTTTCTGAGTGTGGGCGCGAGCATGCCGTGTTTGATTGCGGCCTAGACTATGTCTTGGGCAAGATGATCGAGACTGTGCGAGTGGGCTTAAAGGGTGCCGAAGTCGTAGAAGAGGATGGCTTTGAGCGGAGGCAAGAAGACGAGGAGACGGACGGGGAGGAGGAGGGAGCAAAGAGAGGGGGAAAGAACCGGGAAATCGAGAACGAGAAAGATCAACCACAGTCATCACATGTCTCCCGGACAGGCGATTCCCGGCCAATATCTACCGTGATGATTTTGCCACCACACAGCCTAACAAATGATATGTCAAGCCAGGCGCCACCAAAAACCCGCAGCTTCACTGTGCGCGGCACACGTCTGCAGGCACTCTTTCTGCTTGCCGAAACGCACGGTCTACCACCAAAGGCAGAACTGCTCATTTCCAGTGTACCTGTATCAAGCGTCTTGGAAGACACGGCGTTGCTTGACTCGACCTTGGCCCTAATGCGGCCCGAGGCCGAATGCCAAGTATGCTACGCTATCTTCCTAGACCCCGTAACAACGCCCTGCGGTCACACCTTTTGCGCCGTGTGTCTACATCGGGTACTTGACCATACGCCACATTGTCCGGTATGTCGCCGTAGTGTCTCTATTGCGCCGTTACTATCACCGGCCACCAAACCGGCCAATCACGCCATTGCTGCCGTGCTCAACACATTCTGGCCGACTTCGGTCGAGTCACGGCGCAGCTCGGCCGAACAAGAAGGCTGGACGGGTTCTAGCGCTGCCGCCTCTGCCGAGCGCGTGCCGATCTTTCCGTGCACGCTATCGTATCCCGGAATCCCGCTATTCCTGCATATCTTCGAGCCGCGGTACCGTCTAATGGTGCGCCGTTGCATGGAAGGCAGTCGTGTGTTTGGCATGGTGTTGCCTAGTTGGATGCCTGGCGATGGCATGGCAGGCGGCTCAGAAGGCGAAGAGTTTGCCGAGACGGGCACATTGTTGCGCATTGCCAAGGTCGACTATATGCCCGACGGGCGCAGCATGATCGAAACTACCGGCCTAGGCCGTTTCAAGATCCGCACTTATGTATGGGAAGACGGTGTCGTCATGGGAAACATTGAACATATCCGCGATGTAAGCGTCGCCGAAGAAGAAGCTGCGGAAGCTGCTGAAATCAGGGAGGCCACGCCTAGTAGTCCACTTGTCTCACCTAGTGGGATCGACGAGTTTTTCTCCGCCGCATCATCTCCAACATCAACTCTATCACCCGCAATCCCACCACTATTCCGAAGTCCATCGCCCGATCCCTTCTCCGACATGCCACCGCCACTACTCACATCCACATCCACACTAGGACATCCCGCCCGTCTACCAGATGTCAATGCTATGCCGACAGCAGACATGCTCTTCGTTGCACAGTGTTTCGTGGAGCGACAACCATTAGATCCACGTCTCTATTACATGTTCGGACCACCCCCTAACGATGCTAATCTTTTTGGCTGGTGGTTTGCCGCCGCTATGCCGATGCCCGAGGAACGCAAGTATCAGATGCTTAAGACACGTACGGTACGTGCCCGCTTGAAGATTTGCTGTCAATGGATGTTTGAACGGGAGAGGGCAAGTTGGTCAGTGCCGACATGTTTGATCATGTGATATGTGATATGTGATTCAAGAGGAGGGGAAGAGAGTATGTAGATTATATAGAATGGGGATGGTGAATATCAACGAGTTACGATTTTTCTTTTCTTTCCTTTTCTAGTGGTGTGTTTGAGTAGAAGTTTTACATTTCTTTATTGTGTGTGAGTTGTTCATAACCAATAGTACGTTTACTATCAACACAATGATTTTAGACTATGGTACATATACAGATACAGAGTTTAGTAGCCGTTATCAAAGTCGATGACGGCAGTGTTGGTACATAATGTAAGATGTTCAAAACATCTTTCATACTCCTCCTCTTCGTTCATTCATTCTTCCGTGGTGAATCCCTCCTACTTATTTCTTCTTATTCACCCACTTGTTAGAGTTTACCCAGACCCTTTAGTGATCGTCAGAGCCTTCCATCAGTTTCTTCTTAGCCTCGCGTATCGATTTTCTCTTGTTCTTCTCCCTCTTGAACTTCTCAGTCTTGTCTTCCGACCGACGATCGTTGAACTCTTGTCTGTTCCGAGTACGGTCTTTTTCCATTCTGTCGTGTTCTTCCCACTCGTACCATTTGTTATCGGCGCCAAGGCCGGCATTTTCGTACTCGGTAAGATGACGCGAGACGCTTCGCTTGACCTCTTCCAGGAAGACTAGCGTATCGTCCTTGAGGAGACCTTCGCCGACGATGCGGTTCATGATGCTGACGAGGCGTCGGGCTAGCATAGTGGATGAGACGATGCCACGACGCAAAGGTGGTGTGATAGACTCGATTTTGGCGGGTTTCTGGTCTTGGCTGACACCGCAACGTACAAGTAGATCGCATTGGTTCTTGCGGAAATGATCGGCAGCAGTAGCAATGGCTTCGCCGATAGCAGGACTGGTGTGCGAGAACAGACCTTGCGCGGAACGGCGGCGAACGGCGTGGATGCGGTAGTAGCGGTCGATGATTTCGGCATAAACAGCCATGCAGGTGGGTGGCGGGAGAGGCAGGTCACGTTTCATTATGGCGAGTATTTCGCCGGCATGGTGTAGCACATTCTGGTTGGCCTTGTCTTCTAAGCAGCACAACATGGCCATGACCACATCATGGTTGCGCACCGTCGGCATATCTTTGAGCGTACGCAACATATTGTTACTGTTGTGTCCGCGTCTCTGTACGTTGAGTAGTGTGCGCCAGTTCTCGTCGTCTGGCTTGACCTTCATCTTGTTGACAAGCAGTTGCCAGTAGCGGTTGGCCGAAGCTGAGCGGCGCTGGTCAGCCAGTATACGGAGGACCATAGAAAGTGTGTTACAGCCAGGCTCGGCAAGTGTGGCACCGCGCTTGGCTGTAGAAATCACGAATTTGGCTTCGAACTCGTCACGTGCGGACAGCGGCACTAACGGTTGGTCGGTAGGGATTTTTAGAGAAGTAGAGCAGACTTGATAATCGGGTGCTGCTGTGTCATCTGGCGCAATTGCGGCGTCGGAATCGGCCGTGACAAGGCGCTCTTTCTCACGCTTTTCCTCTAGTTTGAGCAACCGATCTCGTGCTCCAATAGCCTCATCGGAGATGGCTGTGCCATATGTCCGCATCTCATGGCTAAGGGCTCTCTTATCCATGCGCTCCTGCTTGCGCCGAGCTTTGTCTAGGCGCTTGAGCTGGACTTTAGAAAGACCCGGGGCGTTAGGATCTATTCCTTGGTTTGTATTTAGCCCAGTGATTTGATCGTAAAGGTCGTCCATTGATACTTCACTGTCGTCTTCATCCATGTCTTCTTCCTCTTCGTGTTCTTCTAGTTCTTCGTCCTCGCAAATGTCGACATCATCGTCAAGGATTTCTGAAAGTGAAGCTCGGGGTACTGGCGTGGACTGTGGTTGATTGGGGTCAAAAGGCACCTGCTGAAGATGCACGGTTTGATCCAATACAATGCCAGACTTGTTTTGTGGCTTTTCGTTCACATTCTGGAAGCTAGAGTGTTGCCACATGATGTTGTCGATGTTAGACACTAACACTGGTAGGCCCATAGTCTGGTCTAATAGCTTTAGAACCTGGATCTGGATACCCCATGGGCCCATCATGAGTAAACGACCAAAGGCACACACTAGCTTCTCGGTCATCTCAATACGGCCATTGGCCCAGTCTTCGGTCACACGGTCCCAAAGCGCCTTGGCCTTTTGGATGAGCGGCATTATGTGCTCACGTTGGTATTCGCCGTGGTCTTCCTGCATGATACTGATGAGGGTCGGGCTCTGCTCGAGATACATGCGCATGGCGTTGAACATGATGGTGAAGGTCGCGGAATCGGGCCGGCGCATCGAGTTGTCAGCTGTGGCAGCTACGGCGTATAGTGAGTCGAGATCGTGGCCACGCGCGCAGACATCCAGTACAGCGTTGAGATGAATGGTGTTCGGCGGGTTGCGACTATCGTTGAGCATGGCGATGTAAATGCGGACGGCTTCGCGAATAGCGCGCGAGGTGTGCGTAGACTTGCCGAGACTATGAAAGATGACGGTGTATGTCTTGGAGGATGGCATTTGCTTGCGTTTTTTCATCTATGAAGATAGTTAGGACCTTGATTGGCGTGTACCTTATGTTTCTGCAGGCTCGATATAATGATGACCAACCTCATTGAACAGCTTGATGCCCTGTTGGACAGTGTCACCCTCTAGGTAGTATCTGATTAGATATCCCCATGGGACGACAGTGTCCATAAACTTGCTAGCCATGCGGGTCATGCCCAGCGCATCCTCCGCCTCACCCTTCCGGATCATGCGATCAATCTCTATGGCGAAGTGGTATGGATCTTTATAATACGACACCTTATTCCGCCATGACCGACCCTGCTCTACCGTCATTTCCTGCGGATTCGCAATGCGGGGCTTTGTCGGCACCGCCGTGGTAGTCGGCATTATCGAAAGCACCGACGGCTTCTCCGGCACAACCCATGACGGCTGATTCGTCTCACGGTCAAACTCTACGACGCGAGCCACCTCGCGCTTGATGGTCTCGGCATCGAGACTACGGCGTGAAGGCCGTGACTTGGGTTGTTCGGCGGCAGCTGTCGAGCTAAACGGCCGGTTTTGAAGCTGGCCAGTCTGAGTGATCTTCTGAATGCGCCCTAGTACAAGCTGTTGCTGTAGAAGCAATGCCGTAGCCTGGACCGATAGTCCGCGGGGTCGGAGGGCCGAAACGGAGCTTCGCAGTGAGGCTTCGGAAAGCGCGCGGATCGATGAATGGCGACCATCATAGGGCAAGTTTTTCGAGGACTCTTTTTGTGTTCGATATGAGACTTCCGAGAACTAAAAAATGGAGGAAAAAGGAGCAAAAAAGAAACAAATCGTCGTCGTTGTCTTTGCACTTACTCAAAACTAAAGCGGCATCCACTGAAAAATTCATTATCTAATCAAGGTCACTCACTGCTAGTAATTGTGCTTATGCTTGCCAAAGTGGGATGTCAGAGGTTGAAAGTGGGGCCTGCAGCACACAAGGGTCAGCGAGGGTTACTGTAAGCAACCCAAGTACATAGCTAGATATAGGGTTTTGCTTCACGCGACGCGTGCCGGCCACTTTACACGACGACCCTTGCTAGGGTGACCAACAAACGAAACGAACAAATAAATACAAATGAACGGACCCCGTCTTACTAACTTCTTCCCTGGCAATTCAATTCGTTCGTGGGCCTTTTTCTATTGTTCCAGCAACTAAGTGACTGACTGTTGATTTCGAGGGGCCCTTTCACTATTTGTTTTGTTGTTCTAGATGGGCGTTCTCTAACTACTCGATCTTTCTTTTTATACTGTCTATAGCGACTCTTCTACCTTCCTTTAAACGCATCTACGATTACATCTCCTCCTATATACATATATACATACATATACACCATGTCTTCTGCCGCTGCCCGCCGGGCTCGGCTTACCCAGCTGCGCGAGTCTAGAGCGGCTGGTACCAAGGTCTCTGTTGAAGTTGGCCAGATGGACTCGTTCTACGAGGAAGTAGACGAGAACCAATACAAGAAGATTGTCCGAGACCGTCTTGATCGGGACGACTTCGTGGTCGACGACAATGGCGCTGGATATGCCGATGACGGCAGAGAAGAATGGGACAGAGAGCAGCCCTATGCCGATTATTCGGAGGAGGAAGCCGACGAAAGAGGACGCCGCAAGCCCTGTAAGTAGACTAGTAGGCTCTTGTCTTATTACCTAGCTACGTTATAACGATACTAACATTAAACTTTGCTCCAGCAAAAAAGAAAAAGGCCGAAGAACAGGCTGAAAAGGACGCCAATGCCCGGAATATCACAGACTTCTTTAGCAAAGGCGCTGTTTCGCGGCCAAAGACTAAGGCAAGTTCGAGGCCCTCATCGGAGCAATGACGATATCAAAACATATGTGAAAGATTGTCTGTTCTAACCTCGGCAAATAGGTTGTCAAGACAAAAGAAGATGACGACTTCCTGCAGGGCCTTCTTGGCGAGATCGACACGACCGCTCCGGAACCAATGTCTTCACCTCGCCTCAAGAAACGTGAACGCTCGCCGGCCCCAGAGCGCCGGAAAGTGCGTGTCCAGTCGCCGCCTAGCATGGACCTCGATGACCCTCGTCCGAACATCAAGCGCACCAAAGTTACCGATGAGCGGGCTCCATCTTCGCCACCACTTCCGCTTCCAGCTGATCACGATGACTCGGACGACTTTGATGACCTCCCTGCAATACCCGATGACCTAGATATGACCATGAGTGATCAGATTGCGCCGTCATCTCCGGCTGCCAAGGTTGCGTTACGTAAACAGATCAAGAAGGAGGAGAGCGAAGACGACGATGACGATGGTGATATGCTTGAGGTTTCGCATACGGGTACTGTTAAGGCTCGCAACGTCAATATGTCTGGTACCAGACCGGCGCCACCACCTAAGCCAAAGCCTATCATGAAGTCCATCACCAAGGTTTCGGCGCCAGAGCCCAAGGTCTTCAGCTCTTCACCAGTCAAGGCCGATACAGTGGCCGTCGATGCCTCCACTTGGAACTCAGTGACCAACAGCCTGAATGTCGAGACATCGCGGGCAATACCAGCTGGTAAGGCGAACCATACGGACATCCAGCTTGATAACGGTAGCGTCAACTTCTTCTGGACTGACCAGGTCGAGATGAACGGCTCCCTGCACTTGTTTGGCAAGGTCTTCAACAAAAAAACTAATAAGCACATTAGTTGCTACGTCAAGTTGAATAATCTTCTGCGTTCGCTGTACTTTCTTCCCCGCGAGAAGCGCGTGGTCGGCGGCAAGGAGACTGATGAGGAGATTGGTCATGCAGATATCTACGAAGAGATCAACGGCATCATGTCCAGGATGGGCGTCAACATGCAGTTCAAGATGAAGTTGGTCAAGCGCAAGTACGCCTTCGAACTAGCCCAGATCCCGCGCGAAGCCGACTACTTCAAGGTTCTATATCCGTATACCCTATCGGCCCTGGACCCCAACCTAACTGGTCAGACATTCTCACACGTCTTTGGCACCGGTACAGCCATGTTTGAGCAGTTTGTTCTGCTAAAGAACATCATGGGTCCCTGCTGGCTGCGTATTAAAGAGCCAAACTTTACGGCACTGCAGAACGCCTCTCATAGCAAAGTTGATATCTTAGTCGACCACCCAGACAACATAGAGGCCATTAGTGATCGTGAAGCCCCCGATGACCCGCCACTGACTCTAATGTCTCTGGCCCTTCGGACCATATTCAATGCTAGGGACAACAAGCAGGAGATCCTAGCTCTGAGTGCTCGTATATACGAGAACGTATCGCTAAACGAAACTACACCTGCGGCTAAACTGCGATCACGCACCTTTACACTTGTGCGTTCGGCTCTGAATCAGCCTTTCCCTCTAGGCTTCGAAGCTTTGGCCAAGCAACACAACCGAGGCATGATCAAGGCTTGTCGTCAGGAATCCGAGATGCTATCGTTCTTCCTAGCCCAGCTAGATCTGGCCGACCCAGACGTCATAATTGGCCATTCGCTAGAGGGTGTTGATTTCAGCGTACTCCTGAACCGTCTACAAGAAAAGAAAACCCCAGCCTGGTCACGAATTGGTCGTCTTCGCCGTGCAGCTTGGCCTCCAGCGATTTCCCGTGTTGGCGGTAACGTATTTGCCGAGCGTCAGCTTCTGACTGGTCGGTTGCTCTGTGATCTAGCCAATGATGCTGGTCGTTCCGTTATGCAGAAGTGTCAGAGTTGGAGTTTGACGGAGATGTGCAGTCTATATCTTCCTAGTGACACTGGCAAGCGCCGCGAACTAGACAATGAGGAGGCTCTAGCGACTTGGGCTATGCGTGACAAAACTGGTCTGATGAACTACATCTCACACGTCGAAGCCGACACGCATTATATTGCTGCGCTAGCTATCCAGGTGCAGATGCTTCCCCTTACCAAGGTCTTGACAAACTTGGCTGGTAACAGCTGGGCACGCACACTCACCGGTACTCGTGCCGAACGAAACGAGTATATTTTGCTTCACGAATTCCATCGCCGCAAGTACATCTGCCCCGATAAGCAAAACTTCAGGGGTCCTCCAGCCAAGGTCGAGGATGAAGAGAAGGAGGAGAGAGGTGGTAGCAACAAGAAGAAGGACACATACAAGGGTGGTCTCGTCTTCGAGCCCGAAAAGGGTCTGTACGACCGTTTCGTGCTAGTCATGGACTTCAACTCTCTGTATCCATCCATTATCCAGGAGTTCAACATCTGCTTTACCACAGTTGATCGTTTCACGAAGTCTGCCGATGACGACGAGGATTCCGTGCCAGAGGTGCCCAAGAACACTGACCAAGGTATCCTCCCTCGCCTGATTTCTACTCTGGTGCAGCGTCGTCGCGAGGTCAAGAAGTACATGAAGAGCAAGGACGCCACTCCTGAACAACTAGCTACGTGGGATATCAAGCAACTGGCGCTAAAGCTTACGGCCAACTCCATGTACGGATGCCTGGGTTTCTCCAAGTCTCGTTTCTACGCGCGGCCGCTGGCCATGTTGACGACGCATATGGGCAGAGAAATTCTGCGCAGCACCAAGGCACTCGCCGAAACGAACCAGCTACAGGTTATCTACGGTGATACTGACTCTGTCATGATCAATGCCAACGTCGACAATGTCGCCGATGCCCTCAAGGTCGGTGACATGTTCAAGCGCGCCGTCAACGAAAGATACCGTCTGCTTGAGATCGACATCGACAACATCTTCCGACGCATCCTGCTACAGGCCAAGAAGAAGTATGCCGCCGTGAACCTCATCGAGAAGGACGGCAAGTGGGTAGAGAAGATGGAGGTCAAGGGTCTTGATATGAAGCGTCGTGAGTTCTGTGCGCTGTCCAAGGAGATATCCGGTCGCATTCTCAACGAGATTCTAAGCGGTGACGAGACCGAAGTGGTCATAGAGCGCATTCACGAATATCTACGAGACATGGCCACAAAGATGAGAGCAAACGAGATTCCACCACACAAGTACATCATCTACACCCAGCTGGGCAAGGCGCCTCAGGACTACCCGAACGGTGATAGCATGCCCCAGATCCAAGTTGCCTTGCGAGATATAGCCCGTGGCAAGACTGTGAGAGCCAACGATGTTATTTCGTACATCATTACTGGCGATGCTGCGTCGTCCGACCCGCCACCAAAGCGTGCCTACTCACCTGCCGATGTCATCAAGCCCGAATCGGAGCTCACCGTGGATACCGAATGGTACCTAGGCAAGCAGATCTTCCCGCCCATTGAGCGTCTCTGCGCCAACATCAACGGCACGTCGTCAATGCAGATTGCCGAGCAGCTAGGCCTGGACATGAAACGCTATGCTTCCGCATCGTCGTCATCCGCTGTCTTTGGCAATGGCAGTGACTTTGAGGTCTACCCGCTCGAAAGTCAAATCCCCGATTCTGTGCGTTTTGCAGCCTGCACGCCACTCTCGCTACGCTGCCGTTACTGCAAGACCAAAAATACTTTTGAAGGCATCGCAGCTTCGCCGTCCCTCGTTGGGCCGTCTGGTATTATCTGCGGCCAGTGTAACGCAACGTTCAGCACGCTGAGCGTGGTTGCACAGGTAGAGTCACAGATCCGCGCGGCAACTTCGCGCTACTACGAGGCATGGCTAGTATGCAGTGATGCACAGTGCGGCGCCCGTACACGCCAAATGAGCGTCAATGGCAAACGCTGTCTCGGACCTCGCGGTCTAGCACGTGACTGCCGCGGTGTTATGGAATACGAGATTAGCGAAAAGACGATATACACGCAACTAGTCTACACGGCGCGGCTGTTCGACGTGGATCATGCCCGTAAGGTTGTCGACGAAACACCAAACTCATCAACAGCAGGCAGCAAAGACTCTTCTACGGAAGATGCTAATACTATGAATGCGGTCAAGCGCGAGCAGATCCGCGCAATGGTGGAACACAACCGTGTACGATTCGGAACAGTCAAGGGCGCATGTGATAAATATATCGAAAAGTGCGGGCATGGATGGGTTTCAATGGATACATTATTTATGCGCATGGGCTTGTTGAAGCCAACGGTTGTCATAGCATAAAACAACTTGGACGGATAGACATGAATTGTCTTGTCTTGTTTATTACTTTCGCTGTCAGGGTTGGTGTGTTTTCTTTTTTTTATACTTATGATGGATTGGGGTTTGATGATTAAATCATAGAATAATGTAGATGAATCTTTCAGAATTGTGTATCTAACGTTGAACATCCTTAAAATTGATGTGAGAAATTAGTCAGTCACCTTTTCATTTATTATGTGCCTTTTTGTTTATAATAGATATTACATCGTTATATTCATGTTACGCACATATCATACTTGTGAAGTGAGATCGTAGATAGACAACAAGACTCAATTTAAAGACGAGGAAAAAAAAACGAAGACATAAAGCAAACTTTTAAAATGCATGAAAAGGATGAAAAAATAAAACGAAAAAGGAAATGAAAATGAACAAGAAAATGAATCGTTCA
>RHLR01000397.1:0-21809 GCA_009806335.1 Davidsoniella australis | reverse complement strand
AAAATTAGTCAATCGATTGTTTCTCTCCTGTCGTATCAAAGCATGCTACCGGTATCAAAATGACGATGAATTGATTGTGCTTGAATCATGACGTAAGCAATACCGAGTTTGTATCAAAACCACTTCTACCAGTAAAATGGTACTTGAATACAACCAATTTCCTAGTTCGTGAGAGAAAAATCGCTGAATCTGGTACTTTCTACCAGTGTCGATCAAGCATGAGAGGTGATCTTTTTCGAAGCGAAGAACGAAAAAAAGAAAAAAAAAAAAAAGAAAATCCATAAACCCATATTTGAGTTAAAAAGACATACAACACCCGGTATTCCCACGTGGTCACCCACCGTAGTACTGATCGGGCGCTTGATAGTTTAACTAGGGGAGAGCGGACGGGATCCCGTGCTTTCTATCAGCTATGGTCGTATGTTGAAAATTTACGGCTTGGGTGGCATTATAAGAAACACTCTGAAAGGCGGGCGTCGTATGATCTTAGTGATTTAGGTAGACGTTAAATATAATCAAATCAAATCAAATCAAACGTAATACATAGATACACATATTGAATAAACATTTCATAGATTATAAGTGTAATGTATAGATAGTATAACGAGCTCGGTTAAATCCGTGATTATGACGTTGAACAGAGTGTCTATAAATGATCCTTAAGTGTACTCCATCCTTCTATCTCGACTAGAAATAATTACGGGAGGATCCTAATAGCCACTTGACATGTAGTTTTATTGAGTTATATATAGTTCATAAACTGCTTATAACTATTAATATGTAACATAAAGCGTTGATCTGGGAAAGCTTGGCATGGAACTCGTGAACAGCTTCACACCAAGTCTCTGAGATACGACATGGCCTTTAGTGATAGCCGTTCTAAATTAATGTCATTTAGTGGTATTGAAGCAGGGCTAGCATGAGCTTGGAGTGATCTCGGCGAAGTCAACTTTTGGTGTGAGAAAGTTGTCTCTTGATACTGTTAGCAAGAATCATCATATAACGACCTACCAATCACAATTATATCTTGATAGCAGGCTTAAGACTGGTCTTTCCACGTATGAAATTTAAGCTAAACCGATGCTACTTTCTTATATAATGATGGTGATCGGCAGAAGGATCAGTAGGATCATAAATGAATGATAATATTTCTGTAGTAACATATCAGAATATATACAATTTCATGTCATGTGTATTATAAAGCTTTTGTAGGGTTAAATAATCTAGCGGCACAAGCTTTTCAAGCACTGTTCTTCTGGTATGTGACGTATGCGATGGTACGTCGTAAGCTGGGCGGAATATGTGATGTTGGAGATGCTGACCAGAGAACGTCATTTTGGGGGTCGGCAACCCGATTAGCTGACCAAGGCTGGTATAAATTTCGTGCCAACAATAACGTGGTTCATAGACCTGAATACGCGGATATCTATTTAGGCTGTTGCATGGTTGTGATTTGAGCTAAACATATGAAAATAACGAATGGACGAATAAATATCCAGTCCGTGGAGAGGCTGCTCCAATTCATGGTGCGTTGAACAATTTTCCTTTAAGGTTTATGTGCCAATGTTGGGGTTCTCCAGATTTCAAGACGGAACCTGGAATGACAATGTGACTCTAATTTAGCAAGAAGAGATGCTAAGTTCTTGGATATCACAATGACAATAGAGATCATAGGCATAAAATATTGATCCCGCGTGGGCTAGTTCGTGCTCATTCGCGCTTGGAGAAGGAGAAAATCAAGAAGCTATTGCTGATCAAACCAACGTGCGTGATTGGTTACTAAGAAAGTCCATATCTGTCCCTGAATAAGTATGCTGATGTTGTGTTTGGAAGAGGCTCTACGTTGACAGATTTTGGTTGTACTTGCAGCCATATTTAGAAGCTGTAAGTATATATAGATATGTATCTTCGATATATTGTAGCACAGTACTCGGCATTTTGTCTCACACATGTTACAATGGGACTCTTATGAAAATGGGGTATTGGAATAGTAAGAGGGCTAATGGTTTTGGAATTAATGGTCTTGACGATTCATTATTGGACAAGTACTACGGATATAGTATCAAGATGCAATGGAAGATGGTTGCAGATAGATGATCGTGCTCTATCTACGCATACCCACAGCACAATAGGACAGAAATGCGGTTGTATTATGTAGTTGTATCGTGTGGCAAGGTAGCGAGTGGGCCAGGGTATCATTGTGCATGGGTGGAAAAGTGATTATCCAGAACGGAATACGGGCTGGTACCGGACAAGCTGCTTATGCATATTCTTCGACCACGCCTAGATATCTGCAATATATGCACGTCAAATAACTAGCCAAACATCACGCACTTTGCTTCTGCCATGTCTGTCTCTTCTTATTTTCAGAGTGGCAATATACAGCCCCAGGTTTTCTAGTGTTTTTCCAGAATAGCCTTAAGGGGGTTGCCGTAAATGGTCTAAACTGTATTGGCTTTCACTAACTATTCTTCTCCAAAAAGAAAAAAAAAAGGGAAGAACAAGAACCCCCTCCCCTACCTACACTTAGATTTACAACAGGGTTTCGGGGTAAGATCGCTCACTTGGGTATCATCGTTCTATGAACCGAACCAGTTTGTTACATTGGACACACAAATAAGTTGAGGGTTACCACTGTTAAGAATTCACCCTTGTTTGCGCCACACAAGACACAAGATTCCCTAACAAGTTTATTATTTCCGATACAGAAACGGACACAGAAGACGTCTCCAAATCTATCTACAACAAAACAATATGAGAGGGAGGGGAGGAGAGAAAGTAGGTGCTTACAAAAAGAAAGAAAAAAAAGGAAGAGAAAGATTAGAATGGTAGCGGAGTTACCACATAGTATCCATTTCTCGATCTTGTCTTTTCTAGTTTGTTTTCTCTTGTGTCCTGATTAGATTAGATGACTGGAAAGTAGTCTGGAGATATGGCGAGCTTTGACCTGTCCCAACTCTTTTTTCCTTTATTTTCCGCACTTGGCAATGCTGCCGACTGTAACTCAAGTGGAAACTATAGTAAGATCTGGGGTAGCGGCATCTACTTGACGAACCCTTGATAACGTAATTGTAGGCCAATCCTGGGATAACTGTGAACACTCAGATCTTCAGTAAGGCAAGCCTCGAGCACAAACAGAACAGAAGGGGGCAGGTAACCTCTACGGAAATAGACAGAAGACAACACTTCAGTTGAGGCTAGAGGAGAGAAAACTTTCTAGGTATGTAGAAGATGTACAACGAGAGGGGCAAGGAGAAGAAGGAAGCAGGAGGAAGCGGACCCATGCTTCTGGGTTAGTGGCGACATTGTTTCTTAGGCTTAGATGGGTGGATGGATGTTATAATTTTGCCGTAGATTCTCTTTTAGCGAACATTTTTACTTGAGCGTATATTATACGTACGTGTAAATATCTTTCTTGATATTTGGGGGAAGGGGTAAATATAAACAGCTCTGCTATAAAATGTTGTATATAGATTGAAAATAACTGGAGCTGAAAGGGCGAGAAGGGGAAGTTCATTGACGATCGGAGGAAATACGGACAACAAGTTGGTTCAGTCGCGGAAAGGACAATAAACGGACAGACTCCTTGGCCCTTGTATAATCTGTGAGTGATTAGACTGATTGGAGAATACTGCTCTAGGGCCAGGCTGCAAGACGTTCTTAAGTCCGTCCTGGTAAATAATAACCGTGAAACTATTACATCAATATGGAGACTTTGGCAGGCTAGCAAATGGAGACCCGCGAGACAACAGCGTGCTGTGTTGTTGTCCAAGCCCAATCTAGCCGACTACTGGCCGGGTCATCGTCAGTAATATTAGCAGTAGCAAAAGGAAGTCAGAGGTGTTTGTAGTTCCGGCGGTAGCTGTAGGAACCAAACAAACATCCCCAACTTGCTGGACCGAGGTGCCTTTGCTTTCTTGTTGTATTATTTATATCGGGACATGTCCACCCTCACTTTGACTGTATTTCTATATTATTCGGTATCATATGTCGAAGTCGATATCTTGAAAGACATTGTCAGACAGCCCGCATAAGAGAGTTTACCAAAGCTCCAGATCTTTTTTTTTTTGTTTGGTTCGTTTTACTATATATATTTTTTTGCTCTGTTCTTTTTTGATCTGAAGTTGCGTTGAGCGTGAAAAATCTTCACCACACTAACAAAGCTTCCACCCCGAGGCTCCATTGAACCCATTAATCGCCAATATTAGGAGCAAAACAACGTTAACGGCTTGGCAGATCTCTTTGAGTCACCAATAGCGTCTGGCAAAGCCTGATATTTTCTTCTTTTTCTACTAGACCGCCCTGTTTGTTCAAACTTCTAGCGAGAGAAGCCTTGTTGGCGTGCCGTCAAAACGCAGGTCGTTGCTGACCGGGTCTTCGCGAGATTTTTGGAAAAAAATCTGTCTCTCATAACTTGTCTGAATCCCTATCCTCAAGCCTGTCTCTCTTCCGCTATTTCTTCCATATAATCATGGGCCTGCTCACGATCCAGGAAGATCGGCCAACGCCGGCCGCCGTCTACAACTGGCGTGTGTACATGTGTGCTTCTATTGCTTCGTTTGCTTCATGCACTATTGGCTACGACTCGGCATTCATTGGCGGCACCATCACGCTGCAGTCGTTCGTCGATGAGTTTGGCCTGGACAACATGTCCGCCAGCAAGAAGTCGTTGATCAGCGCCAACATCGTGTCTATCTACCAGGCCGGTGCATTCTTCGGCTCTCTGCTCGCCTACTGGTCGTCGTACTTCCTCGGCCGTCGCAAGTCGCTGCTCCTGTTCTCAACTATCTTCATCTTCGGCGCCGGCCTAATGTGCGGTGCTAATGGCGATCGTGGCCTCGGTCTTTTATACGCTGGTCGCGTCCTGGCCGGTATCGGCATCGGTGGCTGCTCCAATATGACGCCCATTTACATCTCCGAGCTGTCTCCGCCCGCAGCACGTGGTCGCCTTGTCGGCCTGTACGAGCTTGGCTGGCAAATTGGAGGTCTAGTCGGCTTCTGGATCAACTATGGCGTCGATCGCACTATGGAACCTTCGCATTCGCAGTGGCTGATTCCAATCGCCGTCCAGCTTATCCCTGCCGGCATGCTTCTGGTTGGTGCGCTGACTATCCCGGAGTCGCCTAGATGGCTGTTCTCCAAGGGCAAACGCGAGGAGGCTATCAAAAACTTGTGCTGGATGCGCCAGTTGGAACCCACTGATCAGTACATCGTCGAGGAGATTCGCTATGTCGACAACGACCTCGAAACGTATCGTCGTGAAGTCGGTGCCGGTTTCTGGAAGCCATTTTCTGCACTAAAGAACCCAAAGATTCAATGGCGTTTCTTCCTGGGTGGAATGGTAAGACTTTCTTGACGAAATTATATATTTATATATGACAACTGCAGTCACTAACACGCTGCTTCATAGCTCTTCATGTGGCAAAACGCCTCTGGTATCAACGCCATCAACTACTACAGCCCCACCGTTTTCAGCTCACTTGGACTTAGGGGAACTAGCACTAAGCTCTTCACCACTGGTATGTTCGGTGTAATCAAGACTATACTTACCATTATCTGGCTTCTTTGCATGATAGACCATGTTGGCCGTCGCAAACTCTTGATGATTGGCGGCTTTGGTGGCTCAGTGTGCATGTGGATTATCGGCTCATACATCAAGATCGATGATCCCGTGACCAAGAACCGCGATTCGCTATCTTCGGGTGGCATTGCTGCCGTCTTCTTCTTCTATCTCTGGACCACCTTTTACACGCCATCCTGGAACGGAACTCCCTGGGTTATCAACTCGGAGATGTATGACCAAAACACTAGGTAAGTAATACTCTTCATATACTTTTTGGAGGATTGCTACAGACCACTAACACACAACACTATAGATCACTGGGCCAGGCTTCTGCTGCCGCTAACAACTGGTTTTGGAACTTCATCGTCTCGCGCTTCACGCCACAAATGTTCGATAAATGGGGCTATGGCGTATACTACTTCTTTGCCTCGTTGATGCTGATGTCTTGTGTCTTTGTCTACTTCTTGATTCCCGAGACCAAGACTGTGCCTCTAGAGATGATGGACCGTCTATTCTCTATCAAACCCGTTAGAAAGGCCCACAAGACCGTCATGGGCGAGCTCCAGACTATCGAGTTCCGGACTCGCAGCGACGGCGAGGATGCTGAGAAGGTAGCAAATGGGTCCATTCGCTATGACGACGCAGCCAAGGATAGTAGCTCATAGGAGTATGTTCTTCTTGCAAGTCTTATCTTATCTATGCTTCTACGTTAGGGAATGACTAGGAGAAGGGGTAGTTACATGTTTGTTACGATTATAGTTGTTGGCATTGCATAGGATGATTTGATCGGAGATTTTGAGTTGTATTTCCCATGTAGTTTATGATATACTGTGGCATCAGAGCCCATACAAACCAGTTCCTCAGGCAGTCAGTCCTAAGGTTAAGAAGATGGAGATTCTTGTTTCTTGTTTTATCATTATAAGCTCTTTCTATATCATTTCCCTTTTACAAACAGTAAAGTTTCGGGCCTTTTTCTTCTCGTCTATTTTTCAAGAGCAATTCCGGAAATCATGAAGTAGAATGTGGTTCCAGGCGCGTGTTTCTGGTGATCCGGAGTTTTGTATGTTTCAACTGCTCAAAAAAAAAAGAAAGAAAAAAAAAACGAATATAAAGGATAGTGCTGAGGGAATATTACCACATTCCGTATCATATTTATTTTCTTCTTACCGGTTCAACCCTATGTCAGTGCGTTGGAAGGTCTACCCGCTATCTTTCCACATGTTGACGATCAAACAGGCTGAAGACGAACTCGGATCTTGTGGCTCATACTGGGCTTATGATACCCTTAATATGATCTATTGTTGGCCACGGACCTGATAAATGAACTCCATCTAATGACCTTGCTCAAATCCGCCTAGACCTCAGAAATCCGACTCTATCAAATGCAAATAGGACAGATAGATACTAAGACTGGTGTATAGATTAATACTTCTGAGGAGCTTTTCCACCTCGTCAGCTCTACTACAACTTGTGATACTCCTTAACAGAGCATTGCCGGTGAATGGCCTACTGTATGTATTTCATTAGCATCAAATCCTCTTTCATTATGTTTTCATCTAGATTAAGACAATAACGCCTAGACTTTTTCTTCGCAAAGATTACAAAGGTCGAATTAAGACATGTGATACCCAAACGACACCAAAATAAATGATAGTGGAAGTAAACTACGGAGATTAAACTTGTTACAATTATTCGACGTAGCATGAAAAGGGTTGTCTTTTGATATGAAACTAAGCGCACAAACTAGGTGATATTGAGCGAAACAAATGAAATCTCTAAAGAAAAACACTAATCTACAGGCTGATAACAAAAACAAACAGGTACTAAAAGCATTATTGCATATACTACTCTTTTTGGATAGACAAACTCCCCTCTAATTCTGTTGTTTCACGGCCATTAACTTTGTCGTCATTGCCTTGTGCACAGCCGCTACAGGCAACTCCTTGACTTCCTTGCCAGTCCAGTAACGGTCCTGTTCAAGGCCCTGGTAGATCATGGCCTCGGTGCCCAGAATCACCTTCCAGCCAGCATCTTCCGACAACTTGCCCAATGCCGTGAAGGGGTTAGGGTTATAGCACATTTCTAGGATAGCGCCCTTGGTTTCCTTGTTGAGGAAAGTCTCCGTGACTGCACGCGCCTCGATCTCTTCGGGAGTGACGGGAGGGAAGTCAGGCACACAAGCTACTATGGCGCCGGGGACGTCGAGGGCTTCAGCCTCGGCCACTGTGCGCACATGCTTCAGGTTATGTCCATAGCCACGGGCGGTGCACTCAGCAATGACAGCATCGACCTCAGACACATCACGGTTGACTAGATAGATTTCCGTGGCGCGCATCCACTTGCGCAGAGCGTAGACAGCAGAGCGGGCAGCACCTCCGCCGCCGATCACGAGGGCAGGACGGTCATGGAAGACGGCATCAGGGTTAGAGATGTTTTGGTAAAAGGACTCGCGGATACCGATGGTGTCGGTGTTAGTGCCGCAGTAGATGCGAGATCCATCAGGGCGGTAACGGATGAACAGAGTGTTGCAGGCTCCAACGTCGCGGCACTCGGGTGTGAGCTCATCTAAGTACGGCATGATAGCGACCTTGTTAGGCATGGTGATGGCGGCACCTGGCAAGTTAGTTGTGTTAGCATGAAAAGAGAAAAGAGACAAAAGGAGGAGAGGTGCTTACCATAGAAGTTAGGATCTTTGATCAGCTCGAGGAAGTGTGGGATATCAGCAGAGTCCATACGGAACTGCCCCCAGTTCAGGCCCATCTCGCCATAGATGGTGCCGTGGAGTAAAGGTGAGTAAGAGTTGGTGATCTTCTTGCCAAATAGGTAGCCATGCTTTTCGACTCTGCTCGTGTCGGCCACAGGCGGGTAGATCTGGCTTTTGGCGGCCAAGACGGCATCTGATGCAGGAGCCTGCGAGGAAGTAGTGAGGACAGCCATCTTTTCAGAGACGTTCTGCACCGAGTCAGCAGCTGCTACAGTAGAGGCTGAAGAAGAAAATGACGGCTTGGAGGTGTGATGAACAGGGTGTGTCCGGGACTTCTTAAAGCTGAACTTTGATTTGGGAGTCAGGGATTTGAGCTTGAGGGGAAAGAAGGCCAGCTTCACGCGGGTTAGAGCGTCGCACATGATGGGCAAATTATGTGATATATTGGTATCAAAGGGGGGGGAAAGGTACGGTATCGTCAAGATACAGTGTTACAAGAAGTGAAGAATATGAAGTCAACCAGTGACTAGTGGAAGAAGCAAAAGCAAATATTGATGATGTAGTATTGAGATACCAAGACAAGAAGAAGGAGAATAACTTTCTTCTCTAGATGGCACATTAGTCGATCTTTTGTACTTACAAGTTGAGGACTTGTCGTTGCCTGTAGAACTGAGGCTCATTTAAAAATGAGTCTAACTCTAGTGATTGTCGATTGACGAGCACCAAAATAGCCACAAACCAGGAGGCAGTGAGCGTATAATAATTTGATATTATCTAGATAGTGAGTTAAGCGTTTGAGTTTTGCTTCATGTGAGAGTTTCGTCTCTTGTTTTGTTACTTGGCGTCCGTTCATGAGAGAAGCATAATTATAGCATAAAAAATACAGCAATTTAAAGAGAATGAAAGAAAAAGAGGACCGGGCTGCCGGAGTTTATAGTACTATTTAGGAAAAGAGTCAGAATTTTTGTGGATTAGTTCTAGCAGTTTTTTCAATTGCCACTGAAACTAGAGTTTAAGTGACAAGAATTAATCTTTCTGAGGTGCTAAGTTCTTCAGAAGTAAGATAGCCGGATGCCATTTAGGGGATATTCACAATGGTTCAAAGATCTTCAGGCCCGAACGACGATCTTAGAGCGGTGGAGAGAGAAGAACTTGGACCTACTCTTGTTGTTCGCCTTGTCACAGGTTTGTTTGTTGTGACAAAATATGATGCCTGTTCGTGTTCGTTCTATTGCGGGTGTCTATCAGGATGATTGCTCTTCCATTAACGATATCGTTGTAGTAGACAATAGACAATAGCGGAATAATTGCATGAAAAGGCAATGCTAACATGGAATATACGAACTTGGCCTCGAACAACGAGGATATATATGTGTTTGTTAGTTGACTTTTCTTGCATAAAAATGAGACAATATTCCGAGATGGAGAAGACAATCCGAGTTAAGGATACAAAGCACGTGAACTCATTTTATCCGTAGGTGCATAAGCATGCAAAAATAAGCAGAAATTGAGAGTCGCTGTCACTCTTTTCGCCTGTCAAAATCTAAGACTCATCCTGCTATGCTATGCTGTGGAAGAACGAATTGGCAAAATAATCTTCTGTTCGTAGGGGACTGAAGATTCACCGGAAAAAGACTCTTCCGCCGTATAAGGGTTGGGGTTTACTGTAAAGTGGGTCTTGTTGGCTGCTAGGCCAATGGAATTACACCGTTGTTTTGTATGTACAAGTTGTGAGACGACATTGCTTATGCATTCACTCCCTCGGAAATAGTTTCTGGTTCTGTGTTTTATTTTTGTCAGGTGGTGGTTTATTCTGAACATGATCTCTGCATAAACACGTAAAAAGAAGATCCGCGCGCAAAATCATCGCCTCAATAAGACAAAAACTCCAACCTGAACCATAGATAGAATGATCTCCCGCTGCCCCCAATTTCATCCACGGAATATAGTGTTTTGTTGCTAGATCTTTCTAGCACCGGACAATCTCTTAAGCTAATCTTAGATCGCAAAAGGAAGAAATAATAGAACGGGGTGTGAGATAGGATGAGAATTCTTGCCCGCAGTCACACCCCTCCTTTACTGAGCATTCATTGCTTTCCAGCTTCTTGTCTTATTATTATACCTCCTTACTACTGCTCGATTCGGTTGCACGTGCATGCCATAATGGCTGGTGCTACGATGCCACGACCTAGAGCCAGTATCACAATCACAAACAAACTCCTAACCCGCTGATAGTTTGCTTCTCCTTGTCTTCCTGGTTTATAGTAGAAGTTGGCCTTACCGAGACACGACCTATTATAAGGACCAAAACGTTCAGGCTAATCCCTCTATCCCCCTCCACTTACACTACACTATTGTTATTTTTATTTGTTATTATTTTTCCTTCTTCCATTATCAGTACTCTGAACTCGGCAAAGAGAACTCCCTCTGCAGGGCCGGATAAAGAATCGCCAGCCCTTGGAGTAGCGGATATGCTCCGCGGGGTGTAAGCGTAATAATTTAGTCAAGTTGTCACTTCACGTCATGGTGCACAGCGTAGGCGATATCTAGGATATGTACAGAATATGCTGTAAGGTAAATTTTGTATCAATCACATTGCTCACGCTGTCTTACTAATTCTTTCAGTTCTTGTCCGTCTGTAGCCGACAAAGGCCGGATCAATAGGGTCAAATATGCATGGTTGTGTTATTATTATACAAGCCGCAGAACATTGTATAGAATAGGATGCTTTATAAAGATACACACAGTATCCATGAATAATGGATTGATATCTCTGACATATTCCTTAAACGCTTGCCTATTCTATTTTCACGCATTTTTCGATAATTCTGCTCAATATCAGGCCTGATAACATCTTAATCCGTCCTTTGATCTCCCTTCTGCCTAGGATTCCCTCCGTGTTTCTGGTTTGTCGCCAAGATTATACATCTGCTACTATAACCACCTTTACATCCTGAAACTCAACGACTACTGATAGTGAATGATAGTGATATCGCGAATATCACTCTAAGTGAGGCTCTACTTCGACTATTTACCAGATTCGAAAACTTACTAGTGCTACTAACATAGGTAGAATCGACTATATATCTCGACCTCACCTCGTCTAAGATACGCTTACTTGCCTTGGGAGGTTATCTCTTCACTCTCACCAAGTCACACACCGTCTTCACATCTTTATTTTTCATTTCTATTCTCATTTTAGCCAGCTACTGGATAGCTGCTCATTGTTTGATACAATCTATTTCTATTTTTTTTCTCTCTCTCTCTCTCTCTATCTCCTTTTCCTTTTCAACCTTTCTTTTCTCACATATCCAAAATGCCATTCTCATGCTTGGAATCTCTACCATGTCGCTCGGCCGCTGCTGGGCTGGCCACTCTTTTGAACACAAGATGGACATGGCCGCCAAGTATAACTATAGTGGCATCGAGTTATGGCACGAAGATCTCATGGACATTGCTGACCGCTATCCCAACGGCGGCGCTAAGTCTGTTTCCAACCAGATCGCTGCCGCCCACTATGTGCGTGCGCTGTGCGCCGCTCGCCGCCTTACCATCATCTGCCTGCAGCCATTTGCTCTTCTCGAGGGTGCTGTTGACCGCCGTGTCCACCAAGATAAGCTAGTTGAACTTGCTCACTGGTGCGAGCTTACCCGTGCTCTAGGCACTGATCTCATCCACATTGCCAGCAGCATGGCTCCCGCTGAACAGCTATCTGAGGACCTAGACCTGGCTATTGCCGACCTCAAAGATGCCTCTATGCTGGCTGCCCGCCAGAACCCACCTGTTCGTCTCACCTACGAGAGTCTGGCTTGGGGCAGCCGTGTCGACCGCTGGGAGCAAAGCTGGGCCATTGTTCAAGCTGTTGACATGACCAACTTCGGTCTCTGCCTGGATACCTTTAACATTGCCGGTCGCATCTTTGCCGACCCTGCCAGCAAGACCGGCTGCACTGAAGACGCTCAGCAAGCCGTTGACGAGAGCATGATGCGTCTTGTACAGACTGTTGACGTCAACCGTGTTTTCTTCGTTCAAGTTGTCGATGCTGGCCGCCTGGATGCCCCGCTACTGCCGGGCCATGAGTACTATGATGAGTCCCAGCCGTGCCGCATGAGCTGGTCGCGCAACTGCCGTTTGTTCTACGGCGAGCACGAGCATGGCGCCTATCTTCCCGTCAAGCAGATTTCAGAGGCCATCTTCCAAGGCCTGGGCTTCGAGGGCTGGGTCAGCCTAGAGTTGTTTAACAAGCGTATGAGTGAGACTGATAGTGGCGTGCCGGAGGAGCTGGCGCGCCGCGGCTACCTTTCATGGGAGAAGCTGGTTGAGGATATGGGACTAGAGGTGGCCGAGAACAGTACCACCCCCATCAGCAGCACTACCGTTGCTACCAAGAAGTCCGGCATTTCTTCTATATATGCCAGCCAGCCTTACGCCAAGAAGCCTATGGTTTCGATTCTCGACGGCAGTATTCTACACAAGACTCTGCCAACAAGCGTGTACGTGGTTGCATCATCTGTTTGCCTATTTCTAGGGCTCATAATCGTGTAAGCGTCCAGCTTTTTATTCTTTACTGTATCGGAGTTTTATCTTCTTTCCTGTCTTTCTACTTTTCTTATTATAAATGTATATACTTCGACTATCATTGGCATAGTCTTGGAGGGGGGATTGTTTCGTGAACTTCATCTCCTTATGTCATCTGTTATTTTTTTGCGTATATTTTATGATATCTTGTGCTAGTAGGCAGTGCTAGTACTAGCTTAGGGTTATGTCTTTGCTTTTAGTCGTTTGTTCTTTTTGATTCTCAAATTTGATGGTACTTGTTATTGACTCTAGACCTTTTTTTAAAAGCCTTTCGATCTCGAAGAAGCTCTTTACTCCTTCTAACGCGTCATTAAGCTCGATAGCAGCATTCGACGGAAACACACCAAACTATTGAAACCTGACTCGGAAGTTGGTTGCTCTACTCTATCTTTACCATGGTTGTCTGTTTGTGGGTGGTTTGGAGGGTTTTTTTACCTGGAGTGTTCGTGTTTCAGAATTCACCAAAAATGGCTGTTCTTTCTTTTAAACTTATTTTATATAAATAACTATCTTAATTTTCCCGCCTTTATCAACTTCTATTTGCCCACAATCTTCATGTGTTTTACCGCAAACTCTAAAGCTGCCGTGTATCCGAAAGTCCCCAAGCCGCAAATAACAGCTACTGCCTTGTCACTAAGATAACTTCTCTGGCGGAACTCTTCACGCGCATGCACATTTGAAACATGGACCTCAATAAACGGGATGCCAATACTCAAAAGTGCATCACGGATAGCCACGCTTGTGTGCGTATAAGCGCCAGCGTTGATGATCACGGCATCGGCGGTGCCACGAGCAGCATGGATGCGGTCGACGATGGCACCTTCATGGTTGGATTGAAAGGCTTCGACCTCTACACCTAGACCCTTTCCATAGGTCTTTGCAGAGGCTTCAACATCTGCGAGAGTCTCGGATCCGTAGATGTGTGGCTCACGAGTGCCAAGAAGGTTTAGGTTGGGTCCGTTAATAATGAGAACGTTAGAAACAGGCATAGTGATGCTGTGATTGTTTTTTTAGTAAAAAAATAATGTTTCTTTGAGATAAAAATAAGGGTGTTTGTCGGACGTAGATGCTTTTTAGGTGTAAATCATGAAAAAATGGTTGGAACTGTAGAATATCATAAAAGATCGTCTAAGAAGCGAGACTTATATTGATCTTATATATCCCCAACAAGTACCTACAGATTGTATATATGTAGATTAATTTCTAGTGCCTTTTATTAGCCCTATAATATGTAGCTTAAATCTCGTGCATCGTCTGCTTCACATTTTTCCGAAAATATCATGTCTGTGACACACAACTGAACTTAATACATGCTTGGGATAAATTCTACCATACAAGAACTGACGATCAGAAGATCAGGCAACCCCATTTTCTCAAACAATGCGATGCGTTCGTTCTACTTTTTTTTCTTTTAATGTTACAGTTACAGCAGAAAGTAGAACAACATAGAGAGAAATGGAATAATCAAATTATGGTACGGTAAATGTAACAGCCAAAGCTTGGGTCTTGTTGCAACAGGAAAAAGCAGCATCCAGGAAGTGAAATTATTTTAACGCGGATTTTACAAGGATAAGTCCTCTTCCCCGTATCCATTGACTCGGGTGTTGTAGGCCTTAATACAATCAGAACCAGAAAATTAGGAACAAGCGCGGCGTACGCTGATAAGAAGAACGAAAATGGCAACATTGGGTTTTCTTGGGACTAAACAATGATTTTATGAACGTTTCCAATTCTAAATAAGAAGATAAAAATTATATTATGTTTGTTATATTCAGTATAGTGATATAGTAGCCTTAATATCGCACAACAAGACCAACTATTGCTATTTGTGTCTTAGGTTTCTTCCTACCATATCCGCGCGCGTTGTCGAAAGGCTCACGCATAAATAGCATAGCTTGTAGTAGCTTTTGCATGGCTTGTGTTAGCTTTGCATAGCTTATAAGGCTTCTCATACGATTCCTATCAAGAGTTCTAGCCAGTAATCAGTTAGCAGTGCATTTCATCCAAGCATTGCAACTTCTCATGAAGCAAGCAAGGCCACCTTAAACGAACGAATGATCATAGCGTCTCCGAACGGCGAACTACGTGAGTACACGATTGCCTCAGAATTTAGAATAAAAAATAGGGAGGTTTGATATTCCTGTCCCTGTTACTACATTAAGCGTCAAATGACCCAGTTTTGATCTCCCAGTGACCACGTTTTCTTTCCCTACATTTAGGCCTGCTTTGCTTTCTCGATGCGAAGTACGTGCGATGAGGGAGCCATAAAGAGGATATGATACGCGAGACAATCATACATGATGTATAGTGCATAATAGATATTATATAGTTATGTACATGTAGTTATAAGGTGTGCTATGAGGCAATTACTAGGGCGGAGTAGGTTTGAGTTGACTCGAGTCAGATACGAACAAAAAAAGAAAGAACTCAAAACATTTATGCCAGTACTTGCTCTAAATTGAGATAACCCACTTAGCCTTATTGCGGAGAAAATGTAGAAAGAATTATGAGGGGCGCCCTAGTTAACAACGGAAACTGGAAACTGCTTGATCGCGGAACTGTTGCACTTGCCGCAGCTCGGTTTCCTACGGAAGGATTCACTCATCTAGGCAGGAACGCTACGAGTATCGAGTTTATCGAGTACCGAAGTATGAATATACTTGGTAATTGCTAAAAATGTGATAACTATCTTGCGCGTTAGTTTTTGCCGCAAATTATACTGTCTTTTTGATTGAATACTATCTTGACTGCTTTTTTGAACGTACATATCAAGCCGCAATCGTCATCTTCAGATCTCGAGAATATCTTGCTTTTCTTCACACTCATCGCTTCGTTTTCACTTCTCATTGTTATCTACTTTATACTCTTCACCTTTAATATATATCACTTACTCAATCTGCCGCGCTCTGGAGTGCCGCTTATTATCAACAAATTTCCTTTTTGCACATCAATATTTTGTTCTAGACTATATCGTTTGTCTTATTTGTTTTTGGCTTTTTCTTCAACTTTCTACACAATGCCCGCCATGATTTCTTCATTTACCATCTCGGACGAGGAGCTTTTCGAGATTTATCAGTTTGCTGTGCAACTGGGTAAAGATGCCGGTGCAAAGTTAATGGCCTGCGCAACCGCGCGATTTACCGGCGGTGGAAAGAAGCCGGGCCAGGAAATCAAGGAAAAAGAAAACTCCGTAGACATTGTCACCAAGTCTGACAACGAAATGGAAGAGTTTATTCGCCAGGCCATCATTGCCAAATATCCGAACCACAAGTAAGTGTTTAGCCATGATATAGTACAATCCGATATCACAAAAGGCAAGCCCAGACCTTGCTAACATTACACTACAGATTCTTCGGCGAGGAATCTTATTCCGCCGGTGCTTCACGTGACTATCTCATCGACAATGAGCCGACATGGATTATTGATCCCATTGACGGCACTGTCAACTTCACACACGCATTTCCTATGTTCTGCGTGTCCATCGGCTTCGCCATCCACGGAAAGCCCGTGATCGGTGTTATCAACGCGCCGATGATGAACCAGCTCTTCTCTTCATGCGCCGGCCACGGTTCCTGGCTCAACGAGACCCAACAGTTACCATTGATCCGTAATCCCGCTCCTATGCCCATGCCCGAAAAGGCTCCTAAAGGCTGCGTGTTTGCGTGCGAATGGGGCAAGGACAGAAACCGTAGTCCTGAAGGCAACCTGCTCAAGAAGGTCAACAGCTTCGTCAACATGGCAGCCGAGCTTGATAGCGCCGGTGGTAAGGGAGGCATGGTTCACGGCGTCCGTAGTTTGGGCTCCGCGGCGCTTGATATGGCATATACAGCTATGGGCGCATTCGATATCTGGTGGGAAGGTGGTTGCTGGGAATGGTAAGTTGTTCTTCTCCTATAGATTGTATATGCTACATAGCAGACTGCTAACATTTCATCTCAATCTAGGGATGTTGCTGCTGGCTGGGCCATTCTTCAAGAAGCTGGTGGTCTCATCACTACCGCTAACCCTCCACCAGAAAATGAGATAGACACCACTGAAATCACTGAGACGAAGCTTGGAAGTCGATTATATCTTGCTATCCGACCAGCTGGTCCATCAGAGACTGAATCCGGCCGTCAAGGTCAGGAACGAGTTGTTCGCGAAGTATGGAAACGTGTTTCGGTTTTGGATTACACTCGCCCCGGTCTTTAGGGTTAGGACACGATGTATACGTTATGACATTATGAATGATACAGTACAGGATTGCCTGTTTCGGGCATTTCTTTTTTTTTTTTTTTTTTTGTTTTTGGTCTTTCTATTTATACCTAGAATATATTTGACGCTGATATGTATACATTATACGTTATAGATGTGTTTCTGCCTACAAAGACCCAAACTCTCCTCGCATATCAGTGAAGTTGGAGCCTGGAGCAAATCCCAAATTTGCCATGAACTGGGCGTCAGAATCGATGCCGTCCGTACAGTCAATGGATGCTAGCTCGTCCAAGATTGCATCATGGTCAATAACGGCATCTGCAGAGGGCTGGGCATTGTTGTCATTATTGTTTTGGAATATGCTCAGATACTGAGGTACCTGGCCAACGGCTGATACAGTATTAGAAAACCCTGCGATACTTTGTTGCAATGATGTTGTCGTTGTTGTCGCCGTTGAAACTGTACTAGGCGTAAACGAAGAGGTACGGCCTCGTGTGGCACCGCTAAGTGAGGAACGTTGATAGCCATGAGTGGGGATAAAAGAAGGCGCGGAGGACGGGTGGATGTTATACAGGTCGGTAAGGTTCTGGTGTTGTTGAAGTTGTTGGTGTCGCTGTTGTTGTTGCTGTTGTTGTTGCTGTTGTTGTTGCTGTTGTTGTTGCTGTTGTTGTTGCTGCTGTTGTTGTTGCTGGAGAATCTGGTTCTGTCTAAGTGTAGTATCGGAATTTATGCTTTCGTGAGAAGCCCAGGAGACTGAGGACTCCGTCGCTGTACTACCGCCGGGGCTTTTAGTGTCCGGATATGATTGCCAGGGCTTCTTGAGTTTTGCTAGCAGTGCGTCCCAATGCTCCTTGTCTTCGTTTGTGAGACCAGAGGCACGCCTACCGGCCATGCTCATGTAAGATATCAGGATTGGAGCGCTTCCAGAACCGAGTCGCTGCCAGGCGTTCTCTACAGCCTCCATAAGGGTCCAAAGCAACGAAAGGCGCGACTCAGGCATTAGAGCTAACGTTATTCCTAGAAAGGACACTTGAAGTAAAAGGGCGGTGGGTAAAAAGGGGATGGATGACCCTAAAATTGAGTTGCAGAAGGAGAATCTAGAATCAAGCGCGGTGACAAGACCGACGGCTTGTGACTGAGACACTGGAGATGCCAGATTAAGTGAGCGTGGCTGAGATTGCGTCTGACTCAGTATCTGGAAGAAGCGGCATAATTGGTTGAATGAACTGAGCGATTGAATGGATAGTAGTTCGTCTTCGCCAACAGCTGATTCTGGTGAAGATGAGAAACCAGGAAGGGGCCGCCAAGCATCCCATTCTTCAGGGCCATCTTCAGGCAATGGATACATATTTTCCAATGTTTCCGACATCATGTGTGCTGGCTGGCCAAGCCGCAAGGATACTAGAGTGTCCAGAATGAAGCAAGACATTGTAGTTTTGGCTTTGCGCAAGATGCTAGCGGAAGATAGTGTTGGCTTTGAGTAAGGCTTGTCTACGCTGTGCAAGCAAAGCACTATACGTACCGCCATGCCAACAAGAATTGAGGCAGTAGCGGCCTTGTCACGGCCAAAGCTAACGAGTGATAAAAGAAGACATGAGTTGGCAAGCTGCAGCGCCTTTTCTTCGTCATCGGCATCAGAACCGGGGCTACCAGGCACATCCTGGTCGTCGGCATCCAGGCTCAATTCACCGAGCGGTGGAAGGAGACTTGTAGCCGTTGCATATATTTCGCCAGCTTTCTTTGATCCTTGACTTGACGGGTCCTGGAAGGCCGCAATGGCAAGAGCCGACCAGACTTCTACGTCGCAGACATCTGTCTGTTTTCCAGTGAATGCAGTGGCAATTGCAGTAATGCGTGTACGGTCGACTATAGGAAGCCAGCAATGCGTGTACGCAAAGAAGATGTCAAGCAGCCTAGCCGTATCTGAAGGCAAGTAGTATGTTTGTCGTTGCGACGCTGCTGACTGCTGTGACTCCGCTGCCGGGCCGGCATTGCATGATTTTGATTGGTCGGTTCCGGCGGAGTTACCGGCTATGGCTATGGCTGGCGTGGAGTTCTTGCTGCGTGACGTTGCGTTGCTGTCCTGCTCGGTCTCGGACGACTCGTCGTCTTCGGGAACCGGGGCAGAGGCTTCTTTGCCGGACAGCATACGGTCTATCTCTCGATGTGTCCGTGACTTTCGCCAACGGCGGTGAAGCTTGTTACCGGCCTCATATTCGCGGCCTTGGGCCATCAATGTCTGACGGCCGACTTCTTGCGAGAGTAGTTCGTTGAGGGCCGTTTCTGATCCCGGGAAGCGGTCGAACACCCAGACCAGGGCCGATTCTAGGGTCCGGATGAGACCAGTCTGGACCCCGCGCTTTTTTGGCGCGACGTTATAGGTACATTGGCGGTTGAGGAATAAGCAAGAGAAGCATTTCGGTTGGACACCGTCACATTTTTCTCGGGCACTATCCGAGACAATTAGCATGACAGCCATAATGATAATGACAGAGAAAACATAGAGGAAAAACGCAAGGAGCGACAGCCTGTCTTACCTTCGGCATTGGTCACAGGCTCTAGAAACTCGCTGGCGTTTCACGGACGCTGCTGGCGGCGCGGATGATGACTGAGCCGTTGCAGCACCGGGGGTCGACTCGGAAGCAGCTGGACCATCTGCTGTGTCCTGCGTCTTACGCTTGGAAGCCATTCTCGTGGCAGACCAGAGCAATCAATGTGAAGCAAAGGACAGTGGAAGGAGGAGTCGAGGGGAAGAAATAAAGGTGGAAGAAGGCTTTACCAGAAAACGAGTGGATCGAGAGCCTGCCTAGGGTTGTTCTGGAGTGCCCTGAAGAGCAATGTCTCCCGGTCCCAGACGGTGTGATGAGAGGTGTGAATGTGAACGAACGAGAAGGGGGTTATTAGAAATACAGGTGCATTGCCGTGGTCTATGGCTTCAAAGAAGATGCAGCTCTAGTAGAGTGAACAGTTAGAGAAGCAAGCATCAGATGTAAGTGAGAAAGAGAGTGAGTAGATGAGTGAGTGAATAACTGAGTCCAAAGCAAATAAGCGGCTCCTCGGTGTAGCGTGATGTGCGTAGTACCAGCAGTAAGAGTAAGTAGGCGGATAAGTGAAAGCAGCCAGTCGTATTGCGGGTGTATTGGTACGCTGTCAAGCGAGTAGACAGTTGAAAGCAGGATTCCTGATACAACAGCAACAACTTGTCTGTCCGGAAAATCAAGGCCCGCTGCGGCTAGAGAGCCGAGAAACTCCGTGGGGAAATAGGAGACTAGGTAGAAAAGTAGGATGAGATGTCGGGGCAGTTCCGCGCTTGATGCTGTGCAGAGAGAAGACGATTGAAATTTTTTTACAGCGAATTCACTAGACCAGGCGATGTCGCATAAACAAAACAAGGCAGACAGACACTATGGTATCTGGAATACGAAAACTAGAAACTTAAAGCCGATCTACTAGCTAGACTTCTCGAAGGTCCCCAAACAAAGCAAAGCAGAGCAGAATCCGGGGTAGCGCTATAGCCTAGCGTCTAGTGTTGATCAGCAGAACTACCAACAAGAAACAAAATCAAACACAGCAATGTTCCGATCAGCCAGCGCTGACTCAGTGGTTCGGCATGTCAAATGTTCGGTCAGCGGCTCGTGATGCGATGTTGGAGCTGCATCTTGATCTTGGCCGAGTCAGATTTGGCAGTGCTGATATGATAGCAAGGTACTTAGGTTTTATGCGGCCGTCGCACCAAAAACACAAGTACTGCCCTATCACATGTCTTTTAAACGACGACGGATAAATGCTGACCCGATGACCGCGTGAATATTTTTCCATATTGAGCCGGGGCCAACCAGGGTTAGTTAGTAAGCTATTTTTGACCATGTTTGGCTAGTTCGTTGCCTTCTGGCCGCTGCTACATTAGGGCCTTTTAGGCTACCAAGCGCCTGTAAAGCACTCACAGGACCCTGAACCACGGCCATGGCCATTGTCATAAAAGGAAAAAAAAACTCACGGCTGTTGTCGGTTCCTGAGGCGGTATTCCGCTAAGCCAAACTACCGATAGCAGAAGGAAAGGGAAGGCGACCTTATCCCCGAATTCATTATGCCCGAACATAGCCATAGCATAACAGTCTTTGTCTTTCTTTCTAATTACCAAGTCCATGCCTACCAACATCCTAATATCCTAATATCCTAATAATATCCTAATAATATCCTAATATCTGATTTGACAGGCCGTTCGTTCTGCAGAAGAGCAACTGGCGTACCACCACATACCATCGCCCAAGGACGACTCCAACTATCTGCAGCTGTGCTTGTTCTCCGAGTTCTTTGCAGCTGCTTCTGCGTCTTTATCCGGCCTGCCTTGTCCTTGCTCCATGGCTTCTTGCCTCCCTTCCAAGCACGCCGCCGCCTATCTTCTTTTCCTTCGTGCCCTATCGTGTCGACTACTAGCAGTATCTGTGCAATGACGATGGCCTCGGCCGGCGTAAAGCGCCCACACACCACCATGGACACCGATGGCCATGACGATTTGTCGGCTTTATCAGATACCAATGGTAGCTTTGCTGGCCACGGTAACAGCCGCTACAAGACTGCCCGTCTAGAGGCCGCCAACGGCGCCGACGATGCCTTTTCTGGCTCTATTTTTGCGCACCAGCACTCTGCTGCCGAAAGCTCTAGAGCATATACACACTCTCTTCCAGGCGCCTCTCAGCCGCCCTTATCAATATCCCAGCACCAACCCTCCCGCATTAGCGGCCCGTCTACCCCCAATGGGCTGTACAG
>RHLR01000396.1:0-21809 GCA_009806335.1 Davidsoniella australis | reverse complement strand
TTGTTTGTTTTTTTTTTTTTTCTGTAAAATGTTGGAAAATTTTGGAAAATTTTGGAAATATTTGTAACTTTTTGTACAATGTTGGAAATTTTGTAACATGTTGGAAATTTTGTAAGAGCTATGAAGATAAAATATGGTTATTATCAGAGTGGAATTTGTCATCGGTTACACCTCTGATGTACTACATGTAGTTCTATATATAACCCCCACCATGCTATTGGATGAAGGCTGAGTAAATTCTAATTATGTACAAATCCATTTATTCCTACATTGCAATGCTTAGCATATTTGCTGTAACAACGTAATATTGTTGTTATGAGATAAATAGTACACGTCACACCTATCTTGTCAAATCCCATTTTCTTATTCTAGTTTAGAAGGCCTATTAGGGATAGGAGGAATATACTTGAGAACATAAAATTTATGAGAACTTATAACTAATTATTTTTATCTTATGAGAAAACCTAGGCAAAAAATATACGTTTTTCGTTAATATACAATATGATATGAATTAGGAGAGGAGATCCTTTTTTATCTTTTGTTCATTCCTGTCAACAGATAAAGATAAACTAAATTGCAATAACGCCTAACTGGTCTTTGGCCATATGCCAAAAGTTATGATACCAGTACCGATCATTCGATGGTACTGAATTCTTAGTCGCATATTCGATCTCAGCATTGACCAAACTAACCGCCTCATCTACTCGGTTATACTGTAACAGCACTTTCAGTACGCTCGCCTGACACCCCATAGCTAAGCGACCGTTAGGCCAAAGATGGCGGAATAGTTGACAGTATTCCATAGTCCGACGTTCCTCGCCTAATCGTGCGTAGCCTGTGATCACTCGCTCCCAGAATACTGGGTCGAGTAGGCCACGTCGTAAGTTCCACCGCGTTATTAGTGATTCGATAGCGACGATGTCACCATGGGCAAAATAGTGGTCTACGAGAATGGTGCAGATGTATTCACGTGGGTATATATCACGAGCGGCCATGTGCTCAAGGATTACTTCGGCCGCAGCGTGAATATAAGCGAGTTTAGACTGTTGCGTTGGATTTGATTGTGGGTTTCCCAATAGTTGTTGTTGTTGATCAGGGCCCGGTAAGTCAGGTACAGCCATTGTTGCCGTTGCTGCGGAATCGGTAGAGGAAAATGATGTCTGGGAGTTGTAATGTGCTGACTCAAATTCTTCAATGTCGTTGGTATCGCACCGCGCTGTTTTCAGGACAATATGTAGCATCTTAGCGTATGTTGCTTGACGCGCCATCAAGTCTGGCGTATCCGGTGAGTCGAACATGTTGAGAACGCTTTCAACGCGAGACTTGATTGTAGATATATCACCATTGACAGCATCATTTAGATAGAACTCGATTAGGTATGTGTATGTGATAATATCGGGTTGCAAGCCGGCCTGAGCTATTGCGTCGAGCACCGTACGGGCCTCGGCTTCCAAGTTGTTGCGCAATAGGCCACCAAGCAAGATGTTGTAGGTAACTAGGTCGGGCTCAATAGAGCGCTCAGAGGCCCAGTTAAGGATTCGCCGTGCACCTTCGACGTCACGCTGGAGTAAAAGTGCAGAAAGCACTGGATTTACGTTGAGTATAGTGGGCGCTGGGCTAATATATACTACAGGTGGGCCATCTTTAGCATTCTTTTTCGAGGCTGTAGCAGCAGCGGCGGCGGCAGCAGCAGCGGTGCTTTTGTGATGTTTGGTCTCCATGGCAAACAAGAGCTCGACTGCCTCCCGGGGAGAGCCTAGCTTGCCCAGACCTGAGATACAAGCGGCCCAGAAGACATCGTCGACGGGGGTATTGCTCTGATTAAGGATAGCCCAAAGAGCTTTGATCTTAGTCTTCTTGCGGGACTGCTGCCAGCCGCTTACCATGGCAGCATATGTAACCGAATCTATAGGAATATTGAAGCGTGTCATGGTATTTAGCACCAGATCTACAGAAGCGCCTTGGTTGAAGCAGCAAAAGGCGTGAACAAAGAAGTTGAACATGTCGCGCTGTTTCTGCACTTCCTCATTAGTCACGGCGCCGCCAAGGATACAGGCCTGAGGGAACTCATGGAAGAGGTACTCGATGCGCTGGATATCGCGCTTCCGGATGTGCAGTGACAACTGTGTATGGAATGACAAGAGGACGTCTGTTGGTGTGCACGTTTTGGAGTCGCCATGAGTGCTGACTGAGGCTATCTTCTTGAGGCCGGCCAGCAGTTTCGGGTACTCAGCAAAGATAGCGGCTACATTGGTGTCGTCTATGCGCATGCCGGCCATGACCTTGTCGAGGAAGAGTCGTACCACTACGAAGTGGAAACGAAAGGCGTCCGATGTACGCCAGCGCATGGAGAAGATGAAGTACCATGTTAACAACGTTGGCGGTAGCAGCTTCAGACTCGCGCGATTATGCCACGGGAGCAGCTGGTGGATGACCTCCTCGAGTCTGACGCCGCTGGCCTGCAGGACGCCGAGCCCAGACTCGGTGATGTCGGGGAACTCGAGGAACTGTGTCGTCTGGGGCACGGCGGCCAGCGCTGGCTTGGTGAAGACGAGCTTCCAGAAGGCGTCTTGGTCGCTAGTGATGGCATCGACAATGGTCTTGCTCTTGTACTGTACCTCATTCTGGATCTGGTCGTGAAGTACCTCGAGGAACAGCTCAGCCTGCTTCAGGGCAATATTGAAGAGAGTGTCCATGGGCTGGCCCTTGTTAAAGGCTAGCTGCATCTGGTAGATGCTCGTCAATGATGGGATATCAGTGACATTCATCGGATCCCGCTCTTTAGCGGTGATTGTGTTGCTAAGCAGCGTCGTTATGAAGCCGTAGATGACTGAATGCAAGCGCACGCTGGCACTCAAGGAGAAGATGTTGCGCTCTGCCCATTTGAAGCTGTCCAGCAGTGAGAGCTCGCCGGCCCGCGATTCATAGTTCTTGAGCCACGTCAGCGCCAACTCCAGCTGCTGCCGTTCTGACTGGTTTCGAAGAGAGTCATTGTGCGACAGATCCAGATATGGCCATTTCTCGGGCACCTTCCACTGGCCTGACTTTTCCGGCCTATTCTGGTGATGGTTCAAGAACTTGTGGCTGTCGTTTTTGTGTTTTCGTTTGGCCGGCCGGTGTTGCTGTTGGGGTTTCTGGAATGGCAGCTCTTTCAGATCTTGCTGTTGCGGGTTCTGCTGGAGGGTTCTGCTTCCAGCTCTGTCGCCGGTGCCATTAGGCCACCTGTTATATTGGTTCTGCTGAGAATTCGATGCCGCCAAAGTCGATGCCGGACACGCCAACTGCAGCACGGAGGATCGTGAAATCTGGGGGTGGAGTTGACGATGCGGAGCTAGCAAGATATGCTGGCTCTGGAGAGGCTTAGCTAGCGCGCTTCGTGGGTTAAGGCGGCGCATGATAGTGAGTCGGTAGGCAATCAAGAGCAATTGATGGCCATAGTTATCGTCGATTCAAGAAGAAGAAAAGAAATGAATAGAGAAATCACCGAGCTGTGTTTTCCCCACAAAGTCTTTTGATTATGGACGATGAAAATGGCGGTGAATTTCTGAGCATATTTATGGCCCAGTGTGTGAATATTCAAAAAGAAGCTCGCCTGGAGATCCTTGCAATTAAAGAGGGACACAACAGAGTCTAGGAAGCTTAGCTGGTTCCTCTTTTTTTCTTGATATTAGAATATCCCCGCATTATGCAATTCAGTGCACCTTCCCTGTTTCCCCACCAGATCACTCTCTGTTTAACCCCTCTGCATTTAGTGCATACAGCTAAAGACTCTCTTCCAACAATCATTCTCCAACCAACTAGTCGATCTTTTTACCATCCTCTTTCCCCTCCCTTTTCTATATCCATTTCCCTTGGCCTACATAACCCCGAAGTACTCAAAGAAAACATCAAAAAGCTAAGAAAAGAAATATCCGGGTCTTGCCGTGGATTGAACACGGGACCTCTCGCAAGCTTTGCTTTAGGGTTAACCCTAAGCGAGAATCATACCACTAGACCACAAGACCGGAGGGTATTGTCACCGCCCCGAGAAGATCTCGGGGCGAAACTGGGGCAAACCGGGATTGAACGGGTGACCTTTAGATACCAGAAACCACTGAAGTTGAGCTTCAGTCTAACGCGCTCCCAACTGCGCCATTGCCCCGGGGATTTGTTGAGAGTTCCTGACGTAGATGCCCTCATGTTCTCGTCTCGTCGCGATTTTTTTTGGCCAAAGTTTAGACAAACTACAAACTACTTCATTAATGTCGTACAAGATACAATAGCTCTAGATATCTAAAATAGACAATTCTAGTTGTCTGTTTGGCTAGCCTGAAACTAACTGGCATAATAGACCTAAAATAAGACAGGTGGCGATACAGAACCTTCATGCTCTAGTGTATGTGTAGCCTAGACCTAGACCTAGACTGAAGTGGCGATATCACAGTGACATCACAATTTGACAACTGCCATTTGGTCTAGCTTGATTACTGCTAAGAATGGTCATTATTCATTATGGTAGTATCTCTACCCATTGAGCTTAGTCTTGCCTATCTTCATATCCTTTGCTACATCCTCTTCTCCCAGTCACATTTCTCCTTTCTCCCATCCGTATGATATGATGCTAATCTATACTAAAAGTACAGCTTTAATCACTCATCTCAACATCTTCGTCAATTGGATTTAGCGACTCTTCCAATATCGAGCCCACCAGAATCTTTGCCAGTGCTTCCTCTGCGAGAGTATCCCCGGCCTTTATCATAAACCGAGGCTTGATCATATTAGCTAATTGCTGTTGAAAACTTGGCGTGGTGCTTGTCTCTTGGTTTGAAAGAACTAGAGACATATGCCGTAATGAATTGCGTAGGTTGTCTTCGAATGCCGTCGCACGCGCTACTGTCTTGTATAGCATATCATCAGATGTTGGTTGCGGCAGTGCTATAAGGAGCTAAATAATATTACAGAAAATGATTTGTTAGAAAGGATGCCGCAAGTTTATCATGTGACAGACGAGATAACACTTACACCATCGATAGAGTTGATACGAGCTTCGATATGCCCACTAGATATGAGCATTTTGATCTCTCGCTCGATGTCTTTTTGATCGGTATTAAAGACGTTCGCCAAAGTTGCCAGTGTGAGTGTAGAGAATGGTTTACAGTACTCGCGAATGCATTTTGTGCGAATTTTCTTGTACACCTCCTTGACATGCTTGCTGAGGTATAAATCGAGGAGATAATCTGTTCGGTTGGCTTCTAGTATCGAGAGACACAAACTGTATCTACCAGACACATACGCAGCAATGGCCTTTCGGAGAGTTGGCTCCATTCCGAGTAATGTGCGGAATTGTATGCTACCGAGCACTTTGTCGTTCAGGCTCTGACGGTCCATTGTAGCCAAAGCTAAGAGACTACCGTATACGGCAATGTCATTGGGGGAGGCATAGTCGTTATATGGAGCAGTTTTTGGTGACGATACAACTTTGAGGAAGTACTCGCAGGCCTCTGCCCAGTCACCTTTGCACATCTGAGCTAATCCATAGCAGGCGTTGACTGCAGCGCTGTGGTCCAATCCATCGTCTTCGAGGAGTGGTAGCAATGATACCATTTTGTTTAGGTTGCCGATAGCCATGTTCCAGTCTTTTGTCTGAAAGGCGACTCTGACAATCAGTGAATGCATGTCGAATATGTGCATATTAGTCGCTGATTCTTGTCGAATGAGTGCATAGTGCTCGAGTGCCAACTGATGCTTGCCAGTCTGTTCATAATGAGATCCTATATCAACGTAGCCAACCTTAAGAGAAGATTGTTAGTTATATATTAGTATTATGATGTTTTATAGAGATACCGTAGAATTGTAAGTCTCTCTATCAAGTCATGCTTACTCGTATGCTTTCTTTTACGAGATTCCGGCGGTAGAGCTTTAGTTCTTTTTGAAAACGAGCAGTCTCTGCGCTGGAATCATTCTTAGTTTTGGCGATCCATTCATCATCTTTGATTGCCTCCGCTGCGTTCGGAAACAATCTTGCGATAGTTTTGACAATGTCTTTGTATCGAGCAACATCAATGCCAGCTTTGGCCTCTGCAATCGCGAGCTTTAACGCTTCAAGTGATAGCTTAGGACTAGTTCGGGCGATAAAGCATAGTCGATCAGAGCGCGTACGGCCTATATCATAAAACTACTATTAACTACAAAGTCCATATGGCTTAACACTAAGCAAGTGGGTATATAACTGCTTACCTTTGTAGTTGGCGATATAGCTTTCAAGCTCAAGTTTAGGCAATTCTAGATTCGCAATACGTTAGCTGTGATGCATTACTTAAAAAAGAGGCAAATATGGATGTAGATATAATTCTAAAATAAAAAACATTGCGATCAAGACGTTGTGTTTTGTGGTATTGGAAGGATCCTATGAAGCTCAGGTAATGCGGCGTTATAGCTTCAATCCAGGCCAATAAATCATATGAAAACAATAATGAAACCGACTATGAAGGCATCAACAACAAGACATACCATCGACAACAACGTGGCCCTCGTTTCGCATCTTGGTGAAGAACTCCGTAGCCAAATCTGAAGAAGCCATGATTGCGGCTATCTCTAGTATATGTGATAATGCTGCTAGTCGGCACTGCAATAGACGTGTTGGAGATTTTAGAAGGGGAGGGGCATCTGCTTGTCACTAGGGGGAAGCCTGGATGGAGCCTGGATCAGCTTGGTTACGTTGTGTTGGGATGCTTAGTAGTATTATGGCGAACTCGTAGTGAGGACAGCTGCTGGCACTAGTTGGCACATTCTTGACAGCTGAACCCCGCTAATGATAGCTACGTACAGATGTTGTCAGCTGTACATCCGTAACATTCACACAGTATATAGACTGTATATTATGTCATAAACACTGTGTTATGTCATATATAACCCTAATTATTCCTGTAACCCTGTATAGCTGCTCACCAACCTACTATACATGGCCTATTTAATTTTATAAAGCTGTAATCATCCTCATAGTTATGTAGAGAGTCAATACGAACCATTGCTAGCATGGTATTAGAGTCCTTGTTAGCCCATAGCGTCAAATTGGTTCATATTCAGCTAGTGACTTAAGATACGGCCACAATTCTAACCACGATTCTAACAACAGCCATCAACCGTATTCTTCATGGCTATAGGCTCTACAGCTCCATCGAGTACAAAACCTCGACTATTGCGTACCACTAATAGTGAGTCTCTATGTATGAGATGGCGAAATATTAGTCCCAAGTTGTAAAGCACTACATCGCTTCTCCAGGTAAAGGCGGGGCTTGCAAACGCAATATGGCATTACCAATTCCATTAACATTAAGGCCAGCAAGCACTGAAAGAGTACGTCACTGATTCAGCTTAGTCTATAAAGGACACGCTACCTCGGACTTGATATCCGCACCTAAGATATGGATCTAGATAACAGTATACATGTACTGCTTAGACATACACCATATATGTCCACACATATATACATCTGCCCAACTACATACAGCCGAGTGATGACCCCAGTGTCTCCTAACACCGAGTTGCCTCTCGCTTCAGACGCATAACGGCATATAGACCTAGCCATTGGAGGACCATCTGCATCTGCCGTAGATTGTGATGACATGGTCATATTGACTTGTATCGATAGTGGGAAAGTGTATCCGAAATACAATAATGATGCTCAGCTCCAGCAGTATGTTTGCTTGTCTATCTTCTAGCGCGGCACAGACAACAACAGAGAAGAATAGAAATACACACCCCTCCCCAGCCCATAGGATCACACAGAAGACATTGGTTGTAAAATTCTTACCGATGAGTGAATCAAAAGGTGCAAATCTGCCTTGCGATAACATATATCTATTCCTCGTGACAGCCGAGACAGCAATGAGAAGGAGCTAGTGCTAAGACTACAACGAGCACATCATAATAGGTTCTGGAATGATATTTCACAGGGCAGCTATATCTAACGAACTCTGATATTCTTGGCAATACATATAGTAGCCTGGTAGCGGTAGAGAGATGACATTTGGTATTGAGAAGCCAAAGCCATGTATATGCATTCGCAAGGCAACAAGGTAACACACTTTGCATCTTTATCCACACATAATTGGCGGCCTCCCATAAGTCCCTGAGAAGTGACCCAAGCCGGCAAACCAGAGCCCATGGAAGTATATGGTAAGTAGTTCATTATTCCTATCCAGACACAATTCAGTTCTCGCTCCGTGTTCTTTCCCTTGGCATCTGACGGAGAGCTTGGTATGATCGGACAAAGAGGAGTGTCAAAGCAAGAAAGGGAGACAAACATGGGTATGGCCACCGGTGGGTGTGGGCAAGCGAGAGGCCTCACTGCAAGGCCATATCACCATAGCATGCATCTTCAATGCAATTGAGTGGTCTAACAAGGCAATCTAGGCATAGTGAAGTTCGCAAGACACAAAGAGGAGGAGGGGGTAGGGAAAGATAATGGAAGCAAAAAAGTAGTCCAAAGACCTTGAAGATACTAAAGTGATTAAGATGGACAAAGGAAGCCAAGACATTTAGGTTCCCAAGAAAATTCTAACCAACTTCCGATAGAGCATACTTGACTGACAGCCGACGATTTGGGGGTTGGTAGTCTATGATACCCTAGCGGTGGTAGCGGTGGACATTGACCAGTAGATGATACCAGGTTTCTACCAAACTAGTTCTCTCTAATAAGCACCGACTATCTCTAGGACAGTACTGGCAGGAAAGCCATCCGCAAGTCGCCATAATAAATCCATCCATGTGCCGAGCCGTAGTGAGGGTGTCACCACAACTCTACAGTAACTAAGTTGTCGATGGACCACATATGTATGCTACTAAATGGCCTCTAGAAGAAAAGAAAAAACCACGGACTCACGGATTACTTTATTGTGCTTATTTGCTAGCTAGCCAGAACAAAATCAAAGTAGCATGCTCCAGTGGCTTAGTCACCTAAGCCATTCTCGCTAGAAGCTACAATGCTATAAGTATAATCATAATGCTGGGATATGATACAGCTATACCTACCGTAGTTAAGCTCGCAATGACAAAACCGGCCTTAGTTGGTGACTAGTAGCAACTAGAAGCATCATCAAGAAGTTGCATAGTAGAAAGTACATAAATAGAAGCTTTTTAACACGTCATCCAGGAACCCAGAATGTCGCGATAATCCGGCGACTATTTGATTGCGTGTTTGTTTTCTTGGTCCTGCACAAAGTTCAAGTTCGCCTCCAGATCCAATCCAAGCAAACAAAAAATATACGGCTTAGAAAACGACTGTGAGGCAAGAAAACTTAACTAGTAGTGTAGCAGAAATTGAGTGTTAGTTATGTAAGGTTCCGTATATCGTAGACTAATTAGCGCAAATATGTTTCTATCAGTGAAACGAAAGTCGGTTGAGCGTCCCATTTTGTCCCAACGGATCGGCAGAAAACAAGACGAGGGGCAGCAGGGATCTATCTTGATCATGACTTCTTCTTTTATATTTTATATGCCATCTCAAAGAGCTATGATATGCAAACATGCAGATATCGAGGTTGATTCGCGTTTTCTACTTGGAGCAAAAAGAAAGACAAAAGAAAATAATAATAGAATGGCGTGTATCAAAGAAGGGGGCGTGTGAGATTATTTTCTCTAAGAGACAAGGGAAGTAAAGATGGCCCAATAGAAAAATACATGATGAATAAAATAGGCCGCTAAAGAACATATTTTAATTTTGACTGATTTGTGCCAACCGTTTTTTTGGGGGAGTTTCGACTGCCCACGTCTACAGCAATTACCAGAATTCTCTTCATCTCTCGTTTCTCGTATTACTACAAAATAGCAGTATCTATAACGAAAATAAGCAAACATTGGGGGAATTCACCAAAAAAATCACCACTCAAATCAGCGTTCAAACCATCACGAGAATTGACATCATGGTGTTTTTTTCTTATTGTCTAGATATTTGCTTCATGTTCCATTTCTTTTTGATGCCAAGACTTTTGACTTTAAGGGAACGGATTAGAAATGCCGTCGAAGCGAAAGTCTTGGCGCCCGGGTTTTCTACCGTCAACATACAAAACCCTTGGCTAACCCTATATTTAACCTACAAAGACCGTTGTAATGCCAAGACTTTTGTCGGCACAAGGAAAAAAAGTAGAACAAAGCAAGCCCAAAACGCACGTTTTGCCAAGGCTTTGTTATTCTTCTTCGTTCTTGTTTGGCTGTATCTTGTTTTTTTTTTGTTTCTGATCCAAACAAGGCCGCTCTCTGGAACCTGGAGCATTGTCTCTTTGTTCTTTATGGAGGAGCTGTTGCAGTAAAAAAGATATATATCAGCGACGACGTGCCAAGTTTTGGAGGTTATTTATCCATTTTACTATCTTGCTAAGAGACCCCCTCCACCCGAACACAACTCAATTTTCGACTTTTTGAGCAATTTCTCAAGCTTACACTTTATTTTGACCTCATGTCATGAGTTATCTTAATGATTTACTCTGCAAAATCTCTTGCTTTTGTTTATTGTTGTACATATATGTGTCAACAAGCAGATATAGTATAATGCCCCAAATATATGAGCGGGATTTACATAAAGCCGGCACCGATATCATATACACTTTGTAGACACATCCAAAACTGAAAGGGGGTGTAGGTTCTTTTGTCAGTGGCCATGCATGTGCCATTGCCACCTCATTCCCACCGAGGATCTGGACTCTATGACAGTAGTATCTAGATAGTTCCTGTTTATTTTAGTAGAAAGGGAGACTCTCAGGATCTAGAAGCCCGGAGAACGCTTAAAACATATATTTTCCTAAAGGAATGGGAAGTCTTTTTTATGGCTGTTCAGAAGCGAGGTTTGAACATGCAGCCCTGATTATGCTAGAGGATGAGTATCAGAAACCAGCTAATGTTCTATTCTTTGCTTTTGTTTTGGTTTCTTTGCACTAGCACAGTCGTAAAATGACTGATTATTGGCATATTTACTCGTATATCGGGTGGTTGGGCATCTACAAGGCCTGTATATGTGCAATACGATCATGCCGTGTGCCGGAAAGTTTTAATATCTGACCTAAGGACTAGAGACATAAAACTAAATAATACGAAATATACCGTGCCGGCACCGATATCAGTCAAGGGCTAACGGTTCGTTGATTTGCTGTACACAACGATGCGTTAGAAATTCCATCGAGCTGACGAAGCCTTCCCTTCCTTCCATATCGAGATATCAGACAACATTGTATTCCTCGAGTTAATAGAGGTAAATTATTAACCACTCGCCTCAAATTCTCTGACTGTAAAAGATCGTATCACAAAAACCAAATCATCTAGCCTCGAGACTGGTCCTCGTTTTTTCTATTGAGGTCATCGCCAACTTCACCTATGAGACAAGAGGGCATGTGCAGCCGTCACAATACGATATACACTAGGAGTAGTCATCATATTAGGAATACATGAGCCCAGTATACCAATATCAAATGCCGGCTTTGAAAAAAGACGTGCCCAGCAGCTCCATAATACTAATAACAAACAGGACCATTCTAGGCAAATGAAGCTAGAATGGTACTTCGCTATAGGCTTTCTTCTTTTTGTATCCATTAATTTCCTTCATTAGATAGTTAATGCGGCAGAGTTTGATCAGGGGCTGATTCATGGCAGCCTAGAATAGTTTGTTGGTGGCATCAGTGCCGGGATAGACAATCTCTAGATACAGATCCACCAAAACAATAGGTGTACGTAAGTAGAAACTTAAAGGAGTAAAAACTCGAGAACACAATGCTATCAAGTGTACGAAAGATATATAATCAGGGTTAGGGTTATAGAGAGCTATACACATTGATATTGTAGAGAAGGGCGAAAAAAAAACGAAAAAATAACCCCGTTGACATCTCAAAGCAGGAAGGAAGCAGGACCAGCCCCGTTGTGTTTCCGCCCCTCTCCTCTCCGCTCCGCCAAACCCACACATCATTTGTAGTGCCCCACTTAATATATTTGGGTCGTTGGTTATTTTACGCTGTATTTCTTGTGCAATTGCAGTTTCATTAGCTTGCTTTCTTGCTTGCTTTGATATACGCTAAGATTGTGTTAACACTTAGTTGTATGATATAGAAAGTTGTCTGACCTAAATTTGATAGAGTACGTGGCATAGGCACAGGAATTACGCAATAGCACAAACTACTCGGACCAAGCTTTGGGGGGCGTGTGACTTTTTATGTTGTTTTTTTATCTCTGTCAACAGATAAGCTGATCCGCTCTAGCCGTCTCCAGCAGTTTCCTTGGCTTTTCCCCTCTAAAAATGGCAGCCTGCCTTTTTTTTCTTTTCCCTTCGTCTCGCCTTTTTTCGGGGGTCTAGCTACGCCCCCCTTCACCTTGTTCCCTAAGAGTTTCTCTTTGATATCTCTGTTCTGGTAGTAGAAAAATCACAAGCAGATAGAGGGGCTCTGGTCTCCGCCCCTCTGCTCCGCCCCCTCCTTCCCTTTGTTACTATTCCCCGTCTAGTTCCAGCACACAAAATAAAGCTTCATGTAGTCTGCAAATTCAGGTACCTACCTCTTTCTGGCGGCGGAATTGTGGCTGTGTAAAACAAAACAAACAAATAAGGACAAGGAGATAATCATTGGAAAAATATATATAGGTCTAATAATACGTTCTTCAACCTCACCTCAACTTTACTTTGACAACATCTCTTCTTCTTGCGTACCTTTCATCCTTAGAAACTTCTTCACCACGATGTAAAAATACAAATACTTAGACACGAAAATCTTCCGGAACCAACGGCTTCTATGCTCCCTATCTGATAAAGTTTTTTTCTTTGCCGACATTCGGCGTTTCTGAGGCCAGAATCTCTTAAATGCCCCCCCCCCCCCCCAAAAAAAAATCATCAAAAAAATGGCAGTGCAGAATAACTGACACCGCCCGCCGCTTACTTATGCGTTTGAAGAATGTGAGGAAGTCTTCTTAGGAGATAGGATAAGAAGGGGATGATGATGCTTTTGGTGTGATTGTTCTTTATTCTTGTTACTATTACTATTGTTTTCTTTTCGGTTTTTGGTTGTTTACCCAGTTTAAAGTTGCCGAACAAAATTTAGTACACAGGCTCAATTAGAAGTAGAAGTACTGGCAGTAACCGCATTGGGATGTTGTCACTTCTTGGAAGGGCTACCGACGGCCAAAGCAATATCCAGCGCCGCCGAAGAAGTTACTAATATAAGAAGGCTAGAACCATTCTCTCTCTTCTTTCTTTTGTTCTTATTTTTTTCTCCTTCATCTCCCAAAGCAAAAGTCATCGGCAGGCTTAGCTTCGGTCTTTTTTTCTATCTTTGTTCAAGGCGTTTTTTATTTTCATTTCCCCCCATAACCCCTATCTTATCTCTTAAATCACAATGGCTTCCAACGGTATCGTCAGCCAGAAGACCGACAGCAAGTTCCTCTCCAACCCGGAGGACCTTGGTGTCGTCGCCATGGGCTTCGCCGGTGGTCAGGTAAGCACTTCTGTAGTTCTTTAGTATGTTGATCATGAACTAACCATCGATACTCGTACAGGGTAAGTCCGGTGTTGATATCGGTCCCAACGCTCTGTTTGAGCATGGCCTGCTCGAAGAGCTGAGCGAAGACCTCGGCTACAAGCTGCATGGTGACCGCGAGGTGCGCGCCTATATCCAGAAGGATGCTGAGAACGACACTCCTATCCGTGGCATGAAGAAGCCCCGCTACGTCTCTGATACCACCGAGCAGATTGCCCAGCAGGTTTACGAGCAGGCCAAGGAGGGCCGTATGGTCCTAACCATTGGTGGAGACCACTCGGTCGCCATCGGTACCATCGGTGGTACCGCCAAGGCTATCCGTGAGCGCTTCAACGGCCGCCGCGAGATCGCCGTCGTCTGGGTTGATGCTCACGCTGATATCAACGTCCCCGAGTCCTCCGGTTCCGGCAACATCCACGGCATGCCCGTGGCTTTCCTAACTGGTATTGCCAAGTCTGACAACCCTGAATTCCTTGGCTGGTTCAAGGAGGAGCATGTGCTGTCCCACGCTAAGCTGGTTTACATTGGTCTTCGCGATGTTGACGCTGGCGAGAAGAAGATCCTGGCTCAGTACGGTATCAAGGCCTTCAGCATGTACCACGTCGACAAGTACGGCATTGGCAAGGTCGTCGAGATGGCTCTGGCTCACATTGGTGCCGACACTCCCATCCACTTGTCCTTCGACATTGATGGTCTTGACCCTATTTGGGCCCCTGCTACTGGTACTCCTGTCCGTGGCGGTCTGACTCTGCGTGAAGGTAACTACATCTGCGAGGCTCTCCACCAGACCAACAACCTAGTTGCCATGGATCTGGTTGAGGTCAACCCCAACCTGAAGAAGAACGAGGCTGAGGGCCTGGACACCATCCGCGCTGCCAAGTCGCTGATTCGCTCTGCTCTGGGTGATAGTCTTCTGTAAGCATCTTTCGGGGTTGCCTACAACGCTGTCTTGATTTTTTTGTTTTATTTCTTTTGTCGTTGGCATGCCATTAGGAGGTCGTATGACCTCTTTGCTTAATTGTCTTGCTTTCGGCCTGTCTGCTATGTTTTGGAATAACGAAATAACTGGCGCTCGCTTCGGAAGAACCCTTTGAGCTAGAGCTCTCTCCTCCGAACAGCGGCATGAAAAAGAGGCGACTCTTTTCCGTTCCACGCTATGCCGAAGCACTTGGACACGCATATAAAAGGGTTGGGTATATCATATCATTTCTTTTTCTTTGTTTGGGATCAACATGGGTTACATATTATATTTGGGATCACAGGCGCCTTTATTTACGAGAGATATCACAGGCTTGGGCAAGGAGTTTCATGCCTTTGTTTTTTGTTTTACATTTTTGCTCATATGTAGCTATCTACTTTTATGAATTTAACGAGACTGTAAAGCTGCTATTACTTTACAAATCACTCTAAAACCAATGTCCCATGCTATGACATAATCTCACATCTACGAAAAAGCCGATAATTGAAGTGTCACAACGTATTAGATATTCATTTATCTTACTTACTTACGTTGTATACGACGCCACATGAACTTGCGTGTTAATGTGTCAAAAACACGTACATATCCCAAGTATCATGATGTACAGATACTGCTTCTATATACATACGTGTCTGACTCATATTATATGACACAACATTCGCATATGTTACAAGTCAACCGAAGATTTGGACAAAGAACAGTTTTATTTTTATTGAATTGTCAACCAATACATATACAAGTTGGTAGGCTCTTATGGACAGATCGCAGATTTCTTAGTTGGCACTCTTGGCAGCGGCCAGGACGGGGCCGATGAATGGGGTTATGTAGTCGCCCTTGCCCAGATCGGCACCCTTCTGGCGGAACAGAGCATAGGCCGTGGTCAGGTGGAAGTTGATGTTGGGCAGAGTGTAGCCATCGATGAGGCCTTGAAGGGTGACCTCGTGCTTGATGACGGGGCCCATATTCATGGTGACCTGCTTGTCGCCAGCAGAGTTGATCTCCTCAGGGGTGACAGTGTCCAGCAGGGCGGCAACTTCCTTGAGCTTTTCCTCGACGGCCTTGAAGGAGTCAAAGATCTCGAACGAGATGGCGACCTTCTCCTCGCCGCGGAGGCGCTTGACCATGCCGTAGGCAGCGTCGTAGACAATGTAGAACTGGAAGGCAAGAGGGTACATATCGGGAGCGATCTTAGTCTCGAGGAACAGAGCCTTCTCGTCAGTGACGTTGTTGGCAGCAGCCCAAGAAGCGCCCTTGGCCAGAATGGATTGAGCGGAGGCAACGCAAGCCTTGATCGGCTTGACGGCGTGGTCGTAAAGAGTGATGGAGACCATTGTGGTAGATTTAGAAAGAGGAGTGAGGATAGATAGATAGATTGACGAGAAATGGAAGTGTGATTGTTTTTGATAATGAGAAAGATGGAAGAGAGAAGAAGTTGATGGTTGTGAAGAATGAAAGGGAAACTACGAGGCGGTTTGGTCTGGTTTATATACAGGATAGGGACTAACTTGTGCGACATCCCAAAACGGAAGAACCCCGAAACTCCGTTGCTTAATCTCGTAATTTGTCAACATGAGGTCTGTTTGTTTATTCTGTCAGATAGGGAAACAAAGGAGTAGCAGTTGAGGAATCTAACCGCAACTAACCCATCCAACCCCGTTCGTGCATTTTTTAATGTACAATATTATATACATACATATACACGAATTCTGCCTAGTACCAGAGCTTTTGTTACCGATAATGTAGCATCTAGCTTGGCTTACCGAGTACGAGCCAAGATAAATGAATCGGCTCTTTGGGCTCTTAGAGCTCTTGGGGCCTTTGGGGCTCTGCTATCGCAAAGATCTCACCAGAATCGTGCTATGACAGCCCAAAAATAAAGAGCGAGGGACATTCTGCCCCACCCAGAGAGGTTCGCTAAACAAGTAAAAGAAGATGGCTAAACTGTATGACAATCTAGTATACACATGCAACTGATTCAAACGAGGCTCCACAGATATACTCTTTATTATAATACGTAACTCGTCAATAATTGCTCGGAACGTAGTATACAAGGGTGACACTATAGAATGCCATAGAAACGCCTCAAGGCAAGTGTTTTATGTATCTTATAAGCCAGTTCTGATAACATTGTGTTTTGTTCTTTTCGTTTAGCAGCTTAAAGTTCCATGCTGCGGGATTCTGATAAGATATCACACAACCCGAGGTCTGAAAAACTTTCGGCCATTTATATCCACACGATACGTCCAATACGTGTAGTCAGAGTACTATCCAAGGCGGTGATGATAAATTGTCTTGATATTCCTTGCGTCCTTTGCTCAGCCGGTAATCCACTTCTAGATCAAAAAGTGTTAGTCCCACAAGTAGCATTCTTATTCTTACTGCATCTTTTGAATACACTTTTGTTTTCATTGGCTAAAAGGTACATTTGGATTTCAAAGCATGCTAGTACCAAATGTAATCTATAATCTATTGCAGTATCCTAAAACATGTTGAGAGGCTTTTCGGCACAATCTCAGCCCGATACATGATCAACGCATTATTATTCAAGGGCTTATGATATCTCACTCACACATTCCGATTTCCAATTCACTAAACCGTGACGTTTCTATTGGCAGGCTGCACTATATATTGGTTTATATAACTTCATTCGAATTTGTCAGGAAATAAGATGTCAGGTTATAACTGCGCCATCAGGCATGCGTAGATTTGAAATTGCATAAGACACAAAGGCGGAAGATGTTTCTTTTTTTTCTCCTGGTAGGTAGCCTTACAACAAATCTAGTAAAATTTTGACACTATTCCCACCAGTTATCCTCGCAAAAATAAACGCTCCTCCATAGCCGAATTATTGCTGTCAACAATTCCCAATTAGTCGTGTGATACCATGCCAAGTATAGATTCAACATAGTATACTAAGATATACACTATAGCCCCACGCCTTTACTAAGCGTATCATTATCCTATTAAGTTGTGACTTGAACACTGACAAGCGGCGGCTAGCGATGTTCTCATATCCTGTCAAAATGAGAAGATGAAGGCGCCAAGATTGTATAAATCGTGACAGCAGGCGCCCTACCAGGTATACCTAAGTATAAATGTAACACTCTTTACTTTTTTATGACATATGGCATTGCTATTTTAACTTTTCTAGAGCACAGTTACGCCACCTCTCACAGATCATGACTTTGGCAACGTCATTGTTCTTGTTGTATTTGTAAGCAATTAACATCACGAAAACAGCCAGACTTACTAATATGGCCAAGGCTCAGGGGTAGGGGTTATCGGTTGATCTAGGGTAGAGACTCGATTACTGTCACGTGGACACAATTAAAATAAAGGGTTAGTTACAAATATCGATCGTCATGTTTTTGTTATTGTACTTCTATTGTTCTTGACAAGGCGGGCTTTTATTGATATAAATTGCCACCTCATCTTCGCTAGTTACATTGTATATGTCATGGTCAGTTGCAATATTCGCTTTTGCGATTGTTGTCTATTGTCGAGACCCTTTTTGTAACAATCCCGGCCCAGCGTTTCCATCTCATGATATTCATTCCTGACTGGAATCCTAAAGACCCTTTGGTCCAATATATAACCAGCCCGAAACTTTTTTCATTTTTTTTTTCATTCATTTTTATTAAGGTGGAAATGGAGACCAGCCCGAAACTGTAACAGTATGAAACTACGACGACGGCATTTCTTTCCCCTTCTGTGGCTTCGGCGTGATGCTGATAGCCAGAAAGATGGAATTATCTGTATCTCCATACAATTACATACACAACGTCCATATATGCATATACGACAAATGTGTAGCATGTAGCAAGTAACGTCGGAGCCAGTGACGGATTGTTCCTGTCACAGTACCATCTCTCAGCGTCATGATCGGCGCCGATCATGATCTCTCCGTCATAGGCATGTATGCCCAAATATTGGTAGTGTATATCTCATTTTTTTGTTAAATCATACTATCTGCTACATAAACACTCCATCTTCCCCTTCCCCTCCTTCTCCCCCATATTCTTCAATTCGCGAGCCCTCGCTTTTCTGCTTTTTTCCCGCGATTCGCCCCGTTTGGGCAAGCGAGGCCCCCTCTCTCTCTCCCTTCCTACTATGTATAATTCCCATTCCTAGCTCCTACAACTACGACCTCCATGTTTTTGCCAGAGTCCGTTCCACGCTTTTGATTATTCCCCAGGCTAAACTACTGCAGCGCTGACGTCGAGTCTCATGCAGGCAGCTTGCCTCTACGACCTTGAGAACACATGCGGCCATATTACAACGACATATACATATGTACATATGTATCTGTATATGGATGTTACTACCAACCCATATCTCCATGTATGTCACCATACATGTAGGCTGTCCGTCTTCCTCGTTTGTGTAGAGCACGCGCCCGCATAGCATGCATATTTGGAGCAAGGGGGTCCAGTGGAAACGGGGCCGGCAGAATTGGAGTAACAAGTATGTACTAATACAGTACTGTTGCAAGAAGGAAGCCGCGGTGATTTTGGAGCTTGGAGCGTGAGGAATTAAGAATAGACAAATATGCAATCGTACCTACATGTTACAGCCATAGATGTATGTACAGACAGGGTGCTAGTAGAATAGTCGAGTATAATTCTGTTTGCACGTAGTTGTAGACAAATTTAACTTCAAGTAGACATGGATATATCAAACTCTGAAGCACTACTTTCCATGTATTTGTAGCCTACTTGGTACTGCCTGCATGCATAGTCCTTACTTGACTCCCCCATATCCATGTCGCTGTGTATTCTTAACTACCTTCAGGCCCTGCAACCACAACACAATATGGGCATGTGACCACATGCACTTTTCACTTTTTCACCAAATAGCATGCTATAGGTAAGGCGTGGTGTTAATCCGCCGATCCACCTAAGTCGACTCCACGTCATCTTTGCAGGTACATTCTGGCTGCAACACACTGTATTTTGCAAGTCTGCATATGCATCTTGGGCTTGGATTGGCTGTTTGGGATGAATGGGCAACCGACCTGCAGCGGGAAAATGGAGAGCATCTTTCTGGATGGGGGAAAATCTGCATAGATTACCTGTGTTTTGGAAATTAGAGGCACAAAGTAGCGTCTAGATATGGAGAGACAGCTTAGAAACAGAAGCCCGGTCAGTTCTAAATTCCAACGGAGCCCTAGCCAAGCCCAGCACAGCACAGCCGATGAAAGTATTAAATATCTGTTTGGGCGTTCTGCCGACCAGGACCATAAGTAGTCGGGCTGCCCTCTGCAGCTCTCGTTTCGTTCTAGCTAGCTTCCGGAAGAAGATACTTATAATTCACTTGTCATCACGATCTATTCAGAAGCCCAATCTGCTTCTGTAGCCACTAGTTGGAAGTTTATTCTTAGAGACGAACTCTCTCACTAAAGACAGACCCTCTCCACATCGTACATACATACTATACTTCAAGGTTCTTGACCTCTCGAAGCCAATCACACACAAACTCTTGGTTGCCATTGCCACGACCCATCGTCCAATATTTGCCGACCACTACCTTCTTGTCTTGTCTTGAGCAACAATCTTGTCACAATGAAGGGCTACCAGATCTCCGATGCCGATTTCTTCAGCCTGCAGTGCCGTGCCGAAAGCAGCACTCACCTATTTTTGAGTCTCGACGAGCTCCTTGCCCTCAGGATTGCCCGGGCAGAGCGTAGCCTTGGTTACGATCCCGTTCTCGAAGCTGCCATCGAAGCCCAGCAAGCGGCCCCGCGTTCACGCACTAAGAGAGGATTCATGGCCATCCAAGGCCTCACTATGACGCCGATTCACAGCAACGATCAATAGATCAATGGTGACATGAACAAAAGGATTGAAATAAAACAACCGTTTCCAAGAAAAAAATAACGAACGAAGAAAAAGGGTACTGGTACTATCGATTCAGGGTAAGTCAAGAGCCTAAGAGAGAACACAGAGCAGCTCAACTTATATAAGTATCAAGTGGGCACTGGCTAACTTTCATACCCTTAGAATCATAGACCCTTGCGATGACCATTCACCGCCCGCCCGCCCGCCAGCCAGCCATGCACGACGGAAGCCTGTACTGCCTTCATGGTGTGTTATGTGCTTAGATGATTATGAATCCTCTCGGCTAGTCGTATTCCCATACGCCTTCTAGATGCCTTGTATTAGTTTCCGTTCTCACGGACTAACTTTTGTTGCACGGCTTCGCGCATTCCCTATGGGCTCTGGGGCTCCCACAGCAAGACTTCTATGAGCGAATCTAGGCAGTGAACTAGCGCTGACTGCGTCAGCTCAACTAACTAGAGCTCTTTGTATGAGGCGAGAACTAGATAATCGAGACTCTTCAGCGTGTCGATGGAGATTTCAACCTTTCTCTATAAGACAAAGCAAGCTCACCGGCGCTAGTCTATTCTGGTTCGGCCGCGCGGTAGCTTCCGATTTCTTATGAGCAATAGATCTTGAGCAAACGGGGTAGCGCTCGAGTTTTTTGCTTTGGTTTTGCTTGGTTCGTTTTCTTCCCGCGCGGACGATAAATCTAGCTGCATTTCTGCACGTATTATTTGGCTGTTCCAACAATAGCCCGACCCCGCAAATTCTTTCTTGGTCAGATGGAATTATGCTGTGTTTTATACGAAAAGGTGCAAGTCGCCCTTGCATTTCTTGACCTTCTGCCGGCTAGGAAGCTGCAAAAAAGTGGATCATTTTCCAACTGTCGTATAACTTTTGCTGATTCAGCAGACTATCCACCATAGCTTTACATAAGCAAAGGGTTCCTTGGTAATGATGCCATGGCCAATAGATCACTGTACACAGTCTTGGCTTGTTAGCAATGTCAAGATGATGTCTATTTTTCGTATTGTCACATCACCGGACATGCTCTAGATACACTTTTCACTAGTACTAGTTTTAGATATAAATACAAGCCCTCTCTACTCTCAATCTCATCGTGTTGTGTAATCATATCTCTATCTTCATCTCAGTCTTCAACTACTCGTCTGGTCTTCTCCATAAACTAACTATATCCACCTTTTGTTTACATATACCTCTTTCTCACAATGTCTGCCATTAAGAACGTTGCTATCGTCGGTGTAAGTAACAGATCTAGTCTAAAATCACAACAAGATTCTCTAACATAGTCCTTACCTAGGCTTCTGGTAACCTGGGTGCTCCCGTCACTAAGGCTCTGCTCGATGCAGGCTTCACTGTCACTGTAATCTCTCGCCCCGAGTCTACTTCTACCTTCCCAGCTGGCGTTGCCGTGAAGAAGGTTGACCTTAGCTCGATTGCTGACTTGACTGCCGCCTTCACTGGCCAAGATGCCGTCATTTCTACCATCACCACTACTGCTAT
>RHLR01000395.1:0-21834 GCA_009806335.1 Davidsoniella australis | reverse complement strand
AACCCTCAGACGCACTACCGTAAGCATAGGGTAGACTTCAGTAGTAGTTTTGCCCCAGCTGGATTCGAACCAACTACCTCTTGCGAGGTCAGCCAGGCGTATAACCACTACGCCATGGGGGTGCGCTAAGGTGAGTAAATCTGCGCCAAACAAGGATACCTCCTCGTTGGGATATAAAAGGTAAAGCAACGAACAACACGATAGCAGGGATCTGGGGGGCTTCTGCATGCCTTGAGATCTCTCGAATTACTGCTTTTTTTCTTCACCGTGGTGATATTTTCTTACTTTTCTTGTCTGCAAGTTCTGATGTAAGGGAGAAAGTCGTTATTTTGCTTCCCCTTCTCCAAGTTTTTTGCTGTTTTGTTAAAGCTGTCAGTTACTATCTTGCTTGAGAAAAACAAAGCCCACTTCCTGTACGTTCATAACACCGAACAAGGCTACTTACATCGTCCGCTGTTTGCCTACAAGCAGTCATGATCCAAGATGCGGTTTATCTCCCTGATGGGCAGGCCTTTGCGGTCACTTCTGGCTTTTCTGGGCTCTCTTTCAAGCAGCTCAACCTCGATGCTTGCGACCAATGCCATATGGGATGGACATGCGTGATTAACACCGAGGAGGCTCTGTCTACTTCCGAGCCGATGGTGCACCCGTCTTCGCCAACGCCCTCGCTAGAGTGTTTGCATACACCTGCTGGCGAGGTTGAAGAGCCCATGGCCAAGCGACCCTGCCTGCAGACGTGCCGTAAGCCTACTCTCCAGAACGATACTTTGTGTATATCATCAGTATCGGCGTCGTCAACCACTGCCCGCTTTGAACCTGTCGTTTCTTCGACTAGGCACATGGCCATGGTGCTCTGGGTCTCGCTCTACTGGTACTTCCAGCAAACCGAGCCTAGTAAGACAACCAACCCGGTGGCAGCCCATTTGACTCCATTTGGCGGGAAACCTCTGGGCGAGTGGCGTGTTAATATTAGCCGAAGCGGCGCTCTTGGTGGTCCTCACCTGATGCCACAGCTGGAGCGGATGGGATTGGTAGCTTCAATAAACTCAATGGTTGGTACCGATGACACTGAAGGGTGGGATGACGTGTTCATCACGCGGCGTATGTTTTGGCAGATTCCCATGCATCAGTTTCTGATCCAGCTACAGCCTACGATGCAACCAGAGACCTCACTTCCTGGGTCACCAATCAGTAGCAGCCCCTTGTCACTTGTGCTCAACCATCAACTAGACCCTAGAGTTCCTTCGGCATCGATGCAAAAGCACAAACACACTCCGTCTAATTCTTCTGGTACATCGGTCGATGTACTAGTTCGTAGCACAGCATCTACATCTTCCCAAGGACAACAAGAGCTTTCTATGTATTACGCACCACCGCCCTTGATGTACACCATGACCAATGGAATCCGTCATCCGTTGCGACAGAAGTCACCACGGATGGGTGAGACTTTCTATTGCCGCTTCATCCCCAAGGTCAACGAATTTTTGAGCTTCCGAGTGGCTTCCGTGGCGCCACAGCCAGTACCGTATACCGGACCACACAGGCCTAAGACGGCGTCACATTCTCATCTGACAACCATGTCCGATACCGAACTGATCAGGATGTGGATGGCTAAGCCACGAGTAAAGGAGTTCTGGGGTGAATACACAGATGACTTTCTGCCGGTGGCTCTTAAAAGTCACAACAGCTTCCCCGTGATTGGCACGTGGGATGGCGTTCCGTTTGGGTTCTTCCAGATCTACTGGGTCAAAGAAGACATCTTGGGCCAGCATGTGGGCGGTGGAGTTACCGATGATTTTGATAGAGGCCTCCACGTCTTTATTGGCGAGGACTGGGCTCGTGGTAGAGTTCCGTATTGGCTGACTAGCTTGGCACATTGGTGCTTGACGGCGGACAACAGGACTATGAGTGTCTGTCTGGAACCAAGAGTCGATAATGCTAGGTAAGTTTTACGCCGTTCTGCGACATATAGACAGTGATATTTACAGATACTAACACATCAGCTTTGTATAGATTCCTGAAGCATTTGCAGGAAAACTTGTTCTTCAAAGAGAGACAAGTCACTTTCCCACACAAACAAGCGTGGATGGTTCGCTTGAGACGTGAGATGTGGGAAGGGCCTGCCATATGAGCATTTGATTTAGGCTATAGACGGCGAGATATGGAGAAACGCCTTAGCGAAGGGTGATTTGTTTATATAATTCGGCATGTTTCATAGCATTATTTGGCATATATTCATGATTATCTTCATTTTCATAAAAAATTGCACTTCAGTGTCTAACCCAACTAAATAAAGTAAGCTGACTTTAACTTGCTTTAGTTGTTTTTGACGTCAATGGTACACAGTGCAACACACTGTTCTGAATGCTGACCCGCTGATTGGCTGAGGATCCGGTGGGACCTTTTTTTAGTGGGCGGGACTAAAGCCGTCATCGAGGTCACTTTTCCATTAGCGAGGCTTTAGAAGCTCAAGGAAATGAAAATTCGACGATGAGCGGCTACTCTTTGGCCAAATTCTGGAATCCGTGATACGAATTGCGCGCTCTACTTCTCATGTTTCCTTACCTCTTGGTCTAGCTATTCAGCAACGGTTACTCGACAATCCGACCTCCTCTTCACACACGATAATGGGCGCCTCTCCAGAAACCTGCCCGGTGGATCACAAGGCCATAGTCGCCGCCAAACAGAGTAATGCTGCCGCTGTGACCTCTTCTGCCGCAGTTTGTCCTGTTGACCATGGAAGCTCCGGTGCTTCAAAGGTGTCACCTCCGCCAGCCACTCCCGAAACCTGCCCCGTCGACCACAAAGCTCTAGCCACCGCTAAAGCCGCTACTGCCGGTGCCTCCACTGCCAAGTCAGAGGCTTCTTCAGCAGATGCGTGCCCGGTCGACCATAATGCGCGTGAAGCTTGGCTCAAGCAGGCTCGTGCCGCCAACGCCGCTGCCACAACTCCGGCTCCGATTTCGAGTGCAGTTGTCACTGAGCCGCCTTCTCCACCGGCATCTAAGTCCTGGTCCTCGACACTATGGTCCTATGTACCGTTCTCGGGCTCTTCAGCCCCAGCTGCAGCCGTTAACGTAGCATCATCTTCATCTGCTTCTCATGGACGACCAGTATTAGCCATCAACCGTGAAGTCTCAACTATTCCGCGCGCCTCGCCTTTGGAGAATGATACCTCGAACCGTCCATCCAATCACGAAGTAGATACTGGCGCAGACCCGGTGTCAGGTAACTGGATCTATCCATCAGAGAAGATGTTCTTCGACGCCATGAAGCGGAAGGGCCACGACGCTAGAGTGAACGATATGAAGACGGTAGTGCCAATCCACAACGCTGTGAATGAGCGCGCATGGCAGGAAATCAAGGAGTGGGAGAAGCCCTATCTGGCCGGCACTGCATGTGATAGCCCAAAGCTACACTCCTTCTCCGGCCTGAGCACAAAGCTGACTCCTAAGGCTCGGTTCAACACTCTGCTAGGCTACCAGGCCCCCTTTGATAGACACGACTGGGTTGTCGACCGCTGCGGCCAGACTATCGACTACGTCATTGACTTTTATCCTGGACGGCCAAAGCCTAACGGTATTCCTAGCTTCTATCTGGATGTTCGGCCCAAGATCAACTCGTGGGAGGGTATAAAGATGCGTCTTCTGCGTGGCACAGGCATCTACTAAGAGAACATTAGAAAAAAGGGCGTTCTCTGGAGCAATCTATCCCTCTGTACCATACTGTATTATAATCGACTTTAGCTGGCGTTAGGGCGGGTGGGGAATCTCATTATCAGGCTGTTTTAGAAACCATGTACTAACATCTCATGTATCACCTCTCAATACACTCCCAACTTCTATTTCCATAACATGTGAAGGTTCCGATTACTAAGCCTGCAATATCTATCATCTCCCGGGTTACTAATTGTCCTTCTTCTCATCACTTGAAATACGCAGTCGAACTGGCGTCTGTGTCTCAAATGCGGCTGTTTTCATGCTCCAACCAAGAGTTTCAAGCTCACGCATAAAAACATCGGTGTTGCCCGTCCCTACCCAGGTCTGGCTCGTATTTTGGAGTCGCTTGCTAGGAATGCGCTTCTCCCCCGGAAGCCGATATCCAACTGTTTTTTGGGCATAGAATAAAATATCGTTCTTAGGACCCGTGAGACTTTCCAATAACCAAGCTTCGTCCATGGCAACAGACCAAGCCTTGATGGTATCAGTAGGCTCAGAATCTGCCTTCAGCATAATCTTGATATCATGTAAGCCATCATTTTTGGCATCATGTACCCAAATCATGAAACGAGAATCAGGCGTAATAACTTCTCGGGCAGTATAAGATACTAACTCTTTGTAGCTTGAAGCGAAAGTAACCCTTGCCACCGGCTCTCCATGTTGGTTTCCTATGATGGGCACCCAAAAAAGAACATTTTCAAAGTCACCGACGACATCTGGAGTAAGCAATCGTCCCGTTCTTAGATACGTCGAATATAAGATCGTCATACGCTGACGGTTGAAGACAGTCAACTTGACAGATTGAACGGCTCGATAGTTCATGAATAAATGAGCCAGGACAAGCAAAATCATGAGCCAAAACACAGTATGGCGGTCCTGGAACATCTGGACAATAACGCTGCCCACCAGAAGCCCAATCAAGCCAACGGCTGTTTCCTGGCTGGCTTCTTTAGCATTGAGCTCAGCCAAATTATCCTGCTTAGCAAAGTGAGACGAGAGAGCCGCCTTGCTCGACCCGGCTGCTATACCGCACATAGCCCGTAGTGCCGACGACGAGCAAAGAACTAACACTTTGACCGTTGACGGAAGAGCTGGCGATAGAAGGTCCAGAAAGAAAGCCGTGTCATTGAACAAGTCGGCGAGGAAGCGGAAACGCTTGCATTCCGGCTCGATGGCCAAGCCAGCTCGGTGGGCAAAGGCAATTGTCGATAGGCGAGAAATGGCGTCCTGGAAAATAGTCAGGATAAGAGCATAGGTCGCCGACGTATTCGCATTTCCAACGCCGAGACCCTCGAGAATGGCTCGGTTGGAAAGTAGGCTGCTTATCGTCGAGAAAAAAGCCTGTAGAGAGTCGTATGTTTGGTAGGGCAGATAGTCGGCCGTCACAGAGTGCGGGAAGCCAACAGGGAGAAACGAGTCGCATAGGATCCGCTTGACTTTTGCAAGATCCATGCCTGTGAGTTGGCCACCTTGTATAGTGTAGATCTAGTTATATATAATATGCATCTGATCAGCAAAGTAAGCTCCTCTTTATACTTAATCGAGACCATCAGAAACATACCAGCTTCATAGACTCATTGGAGTCTTGTGTCCATTTGCGCTGAAGGACGCCTGCCTTATCGATCTCCTCAACCTGCATCAAAGAATCTTCGTCTAGGGCAACCCTGACCTTGAAATCGCTTGACCTTCGGTCTCTCGATGACGATGAACTATTGCCGGTATTGGATTGGCCATAAGGCTCACTGCGGCGTTGGCTCTTCTTGCGGCGCTGGAGACTTGCCGGGTCGCTTGATGCCGCAGCTGCTAGTCGAGCCATAGTTTATTTGAAGGAGATATCGTCAGGCAAGATGAGGCTCTATGATGATTCAATGTGGCTAGAAATAAATTTTCGTAGAGTGACTGAAGTTGAGTTTGGAGACTAGGATTGGATGCTGGAGTAGCAATTGCTATGGTAGGAAAGTAATCTAGAATCTAGTTGTACATATAAACCGAAGAACCCCAAGAATGCACGTACAATTAAGGAAATCGGCTTTGTACCTATTTCTCAATTGCTGTTTGGATTCTTCAGATTCAGAAGAAGATATGCTTTTCTCCGGATTGAATAATTCTAGCAATGACTGCTCTGTTGTTGTATGGAGATGAATTCTAGTTACATACAAACACGTGGCTTATGCAGCAAAGCGTTCTTTCCGCATTTATTATTATCACAGAAGCGATACTTCTTCATGGGATGAATTGGCATAAAGAAATTACCTCTAGTCTTGTTTTTTTATATAGTTAGACGCATATTTTCACGATAAGATGACGGCTATGTCTGTAATTAGTAGTAATTGTTTGTTATGTTTGTTATGTTTGTTTTTTTTATCTTCAAACTCCTAAGATACATTCAAACCATAATAGCCTTGAGCAGCCATTGTAGCCCATTTTTTCTTTGAGAATCATAAACCATTACCTGTAAACTAAAGCGATCCTCCAACATTAATAAAACATTCCACCTATTTAAGACCTAAATACCCCGATATTCAATAAAGAACCAATTAGGACTTCACCACTTCGCCAGTCTCGCTCACTAGGAACTGCTTAGTCTTTTGAGGGCCCTGGCCAACACCAGTCATGATGACACGCTGGACACCCTCAGCAAGAACACTACCGAGATCCTCTAGAGCAACTATGGGGCTGATAGCAGCATAGGCATCGGGCTGCTTCCAGCCGCTAACGCCCTTGAGAGCAGAGAAGAGGGTTCCGACAACAGCAGCAGAGTCGGCATCCTGGTAGTAGATGACAGGGTTGGCACCGGCATCAAAGGTGTAGGCGGCGACGGTCTTGTCAGCAGCCTCGTTGATCATCTGGATGATGCGGATGGCAACCTTGGAGTAGTCATTCATGTACATGATAGGAGGGTAGGTATCCAAGCAAGTAGCATGGAACGAGTTTGAATCACGCATGGTGACTTCGGCAAACTTCTCGAAATCACGCTCAGCAATGGCCTTTTCCATGGCAGCCATGTGAGCAGGAACAACCTCAGCAACACGCTGCTTGAACATACCAGAGGTAGCAACAGTCTGCTGCATACCGGAGGTAGAGGGAACCAGCTTGCGGCCAGCACTGACGACCAAGACCAGAGCACGCATCTCAGGCCAGTGCTCGGCGGGAGCTACGAGATCAGCCATAGAGTCGGAGCCATCCTCCTTCTCACCCATTCTCCAGGCGACGTAGCCACCAAAGAGAGAACGGCAAGCCGAGCCAGAGCCCTGGCGGGCAATGAGCGACAGCTGCGAGGGGGTATCGGGGAGCTCGTACAGGTCAGCAATGGCACGGACCAGAGCGGCAAAGCCCGCGGCAGACGAGGCTAGACCAGCAGCTGTGGGGAAGTTGTTCTCGGAGACGATGCGAAGAGGGTAGGTCGAGAGCTTGGGTAGCGAGGCATCCTTCACCTCCAGAGCAGCACGGCGAGCCTTGAGCTCGCGAAGACACGCCTGAGTACGGGAAGCAGAGACATCAGAGCTCTCGCCGTTGAGGACTAGGGAGTCGCCCTCGGGGTACGACTTCGAGCACGAGGCCGTTGTGAGGGTTCTCAGGTCATCCTGTGACAGAGTAACGGAGAGCGAGCTGTTGGTGGGTAGGTTGAGCTTGGCATCGCGCTTGCCCCAGTACCTAAGCAAGAAAGAAGCAGAGAACGTTAGCATTAGGCGTCCTCCCGAGCCGGCTCTAGAAAACCTAGAAGACAATGACGACTAACTTGACGACGGCGATGTTGACGGGAGCAGTAGTGCTGGCCCGGTAGACCTTAGAATCGGCAGACATGTTGGTGGACTGAGAGATGGAGAATAAGAGAGACGTAAAGGGGTATCACAACAAGACGATATGCTATGCAGGAAATGTAGGAAATATAGTGAATAACAAACGGCGCAAGACTCAAAGACAGTCAACAAAGAGATATAGATGGGTAGCTGGATATAATAAACAAAAGGACGATAAGAAAAAAGGAGATCAAAGGATAGCTTTTCGTCTACGACAGCAATTGCAGCACCTCAAAAAAAAAGTACTTGCGGATCGGGGTGTTGCTTATATAAATTACTGCCCTGTCTTTGACCGATTGGAGCTTTTTTTGCCCGGGAAATGGGCCCTAACGGCTTCGGAGTAACAAGGCTCTAAACACAATTGAATGCACTGACAAAGTGCGGCAAAGTCACTACAATCAAAGTTACATTCAACGCATTTAGTGCTCTTCTAATGCTATTATACACTTATAGTTCTCTAATACACCCACCCACAATATAACCCAAAACCCTCACCAACAACGACCAAAATTTCTGGCTTAGGAGGGGGTCCCGCATCGTCACTTCCCAATTCGGCCTAGCTGACCGCCCGGGGACTGTCGACTCTTGCCATAGCTTAGCTTGCTTCTTTGAGAAGGAAGGAGCCATGAAGCTCCTGCCCACTCTTGTAAAGAAAAGCAATAAGCAGTTGAGAGAATGGCCATGATAATTTCCGCCTGGTGTTTCAGGCATAAAAGACTGGAACCACTATCCAAATACGTCTTTGTTAACTCGGTTTATTTGAGGTTCTCATATATCAACAACAATTCTTGATCTAAGACCTATTCTGTTGGTGCCTTTCTTTGACAGCGCTCAATTTCGTCACATCTTTTACTATCAATTTCTAAGGGAGGGGCAAGAATTCGCTGCACTGGATGGAAACTAGTCACATTGTGGCATGTGATTTTGGGGCACAATTATCCCAGCCATTCCAACCAACACCAACAAAAGCTAGTATAACCAACACGAAGCAGATCGCTTATAGTAGCTCAAGGAGCGATATTAATGATACAAGCTAGTGCTGACGCGGCATGTCTAGCTATTGCAACTACATATTTGCTTTCTCATAGAAGACCTCGAACTCCGTCGTCAATCTAATCAAGTATGCCATATCAGTAGATCGCCCACCTACTGACGATGAATGTTTATGGCCTGTACTTGACGCTAGTAGCGTGCTGCAGCTTTCCGAGCTGCTGCCGGGGTCAAATAGTCCGCCAGCAGAAATAACCGATCGACTAACGCCACCTCTTTGCAGCTGATCTTCTTCTGACTTGAATGGTTTCCAGTCGTTGCGCGAGGGTTGGAAGCTAATGAAGCTTGTCCGGTGTATTTTTATACTTGGAACGGCCGAGGTCAAGACAAACGTTCCGGGGAACATGACCATCAGTATCATACCGCATACAGGGACACAAGAGAACAGCATGATTAATTCCATCTCGATCAACGACCACAGTGCAAGGTCAATATTTTTGCCTACCATTAAGTATACAAGTTAGAAAAGTGTGTTTTGAATCCATGCTTACTTTGATGTACTTACTATCGACAATAAGCTCTCCATGTATCTGCAGGATCGACACCATGCGCATCACGCTTGATCCTACAACGGATAATGTGCAGAAAATAGCAGTGAACAGCGCAAATCTATGGTGACGAGGTAGATCAAGAGTCCAGCACGGTCGAATCGCAATCGCTACTAGAGAAATGTCGGTTGCTATTGAAAATGCACAATTAAAGGTTTCTTCCGCCAATACATCGATACAGATACCATCGATAGACGGTTGCCATAGCTTCGCTAAAGGCTGGCATCGAAGCGGTGAGATTACCACAGACGCAATGATATACAGACACATAAGTACCAACAACATCATACATGAGATTCGGCACCATGGTTGGTGAAAGACTCGAAGGTATAAGAGTAGGATGGATATCTTGGCAAGTAACACTGCGATTCGAGTCGATGCTTCTGCGGCTAGCAATATCTTGGCAAGTCGATGATCATGATGCGGGATAGCTGGGTCGAGCTGTCGGCCATAGCCATATGAGCATGCCATCAAGTATAAGACTTTAGATACAAAGGAGACGATCTAGTTCGAGATATTTGTCAGAAGAGTAAGTCACAGGCTATATATTAGGCGAAATAATAGAGACCATGTCTAGGTCAGAGCAATCGAACAAAAATGAAGATTAAAACGTACCCAGGCGATAACAGCTGTCATATCATCGTACCATATTGTTGACTTGACCGATGCTCTATGCCAAAAACGTGCTATCAAAAACATCGTAGTCAGAACCAATGACACCACACAGGTGATACGAATCAGATTTGACCCATCAGTGCTTTCATCGGTTTCCATAATGAGGTCTCACGTTCTAACACACTCTCGGTATATAACAAATACTGAAATGGAGATGATGAAGGGGAGTAAGACATACATATATATGTCAAAGAAACATCATGTCTTTTCTAGGGAAGATATCACGGAGAATCCAAGCCGGCTTCATGGCACTTTATAAGCTACTTAATTGCCGCGTTCAATATAGACCCGCTCCATAGAGAACACATTGATTCTAGTTATAGACGTGGGCATTTGATGGCGTATGCAATTAGACGCCGTGGAGAATTGGCGTTCTGGTGTGTTGTTCCAAGGCAAACGGAAACGGGTGGTCATTGGATAGAGGAGATTCTATGCCTGGTATGCTACGGAATAAAGTACGATGTTGTATTATATCCTGTTAAATTCAAGCAACCATTTTATTTATTTAACCATTTTTACGTCTTTAAGTGGATCGCGTGCTCAAGGAGACAACTATCACGAGGGGGGTTAGCAGCATTGACCTAAACTTTCTTCAGAAAAGACAAACGCACGACAAAGGGCTTCGTTCTAGTTGTTATCTAAAACTGAATATAATATGTGCTATATCTCTACCACCCGTATAAGATCTGCAACACATTCCAAGACTTATGATCACGGCAAGGTGGCTCGACATATACATCGCCGTTTACATGTCTAGCTATATGTGAGCAACGTCAAACGATGATGTTATTATTACCGCCAACACAAAACAAAAAAAAGTAGAGTCACAGGGAAGATATCGGCGTGTTTGGAATTTCGTTAGATTGTTGAACAGCATTCAAGACAAGATACTGGAGTTCCTGAGAAAAAAAAAGAGATGCGTGTGTTCCTGCGATAAACGACGCGTTTTAGTTCTTTATAAATGCAATACTCCCGTCAAGGGTGAGTCCTTTTGGACTGAGAATCTATCTCTCTTGATTGCTGTTCTCAAGGACTGCATATCATTCAATATGGTGTATCGATTGTTGTCTCTCGTGTTGCTGCTGTTACCAGGTGTTATAGCAGTAAGCAAACAAAGACATATTATTGAATTCGACAAGGTAAAAGAGAAATGAAATAAAGCTAAATGCTATAGAGACGAATACTGACCGGAAGACACCTATATAAGAACATGATTTTAGTTTGCTTCATGTTCGAGACGATAGCCTCGCAATTATTCGAACCTTTAATCCCGATATATAAGGAGCATCTATCGAAATTACTCACCGAGAGAGACATCTTGAAGATCGAGGATATCAAGGCCGCGTGGAAGAACATGTCTATTTCGTTAGCCAAACCGGATTTGCTCAGTAAGTTCGCAGATGATGCCAGCTCGCCCGCATATTCACAACATAACATCACGGGAGTTGCCAAACTGCATAAGAGAGGTATATTTGGCAAGGGAGTCAAAGTTGGCATTGTCAATACGGGTGTTCCGTACACACATCCTGCAGTAAGTAGTCTATCGAAGCTAGTGCTGAATCTACAAGTAGGAGAACAACGATCGATTGATAGTAAGTTAGGTGGCGTGGTGTTGCTCCCGAGGCATCAATATACGTCTGGAATTACGTAGTGACGACCCATCTCAGCAGAAGTCCAGATAACCTTATCTTTGACGTAGATCTACTTCATCGAGATAGTAGCCTTTGAGGTGAACAAGGATTTCCAGGCACGATTCGACGCAATTCCAGTGTCTAGTCTCGCCAACAAAGACGAAACGATTCAGCGAGGTCTGCGCGGTCCAACAGACGGTGAAACCTCCGGAGAACAGCTAAACCATATCCTATCTAGCAATTTCTTACACTCAGGTGGCCTAGCATTCTACAGAACTAAGACGGGAATCATGGGCTTTGGCCCGAATCAGATCAAGCCAGGGAATCAGATTTGGGCTCTAGAGAGCTCGGCGTTGGCATATGCGCTAGAGCAAGTTGTTGGCCAAGAAAATCACATCAAGTTGGTCACGGCAACTCCGATTCACGGTGTCAATGGAGACCAGCCTATCGAAAGCTACGGACTATTGCTGGAGGATATCACGACTCCAGACCATGTAGTTACACAATCCATTGCTCACAATCTAGTCATACGCCATACTTTTTTTTATCTACACAATGGCATTGTAATTTCAGGCCCACTAGCTTCAAATGTGATATACCAATATATATATATATATATGATCGTCATTATTATTATTACTATTATAATTTATGGCACTAAGTATCAAGACTACACAATATGCCCTATACGCTGCATCTCGAACTCTTCTTCTTCAGAGGGATGATGTTGATGTTGATACTGGCTCACGCCCTCCATCCGTCTATGGCGCTGGCCATTGCGGGAGTCGGCTTCGCTTAGTGTGGTCGAACTGGGTGTTTCTGGCCTAGGCATCTTAGTAACCAACACATCTTCATCTGGGTCAGTATTCCGTGATGAGGATCCCATTAGGGTTCCGCCCTTGGAGATATTAGAAGCGGCGGTACGCCCGACCTGCTGCGAGCGCTTTTCGGCCGAGTTGATATATGTCGTCTTCATATGGTGTATCAGAACACGTAGAATGGGTATGGATGCGGCCATTATCGTCGTGCCGACTTCAGCTGCTGACCAGATAACTAGTTCGGCGCCCCAGTCTATGAGAGATAGAAGATTAGGTTAGCATGTCCTAGGTAGAATGTAGAATGAGTGGCATGGCAAGATTAAGTCAACTTACAAGTAAAGTCACCGCTAATCAAAGACGGGATCTTGCTAGCTTTGATGTACGCAGTCATAGCGGCACTGATATGGCATGTCAGTATTTCTTTCCTATCCGTTGGCTGGTTGGTTTATTTCTTGTTGTTGAAGCTTACCATACGCCCATGCTCATAGCAACGCCGACACCAATCTTTTCTTTCATCTTCATCTGCAACCCCCAGATAATCTTCCATGGAAGCATAGCCAGTAGCAAATCCATGGTTCCCGACCAAACTATTCGGTAGTTAGCTTACTATACTATACCTAGCAATACAAGTTCGTCCCAGAAAAGAAGACCTACCAGCACCAAAAATACCATAGTTGACAGTAAGAATTGCTCCAGGGCTCCACCAGATAAACAAAGCACTAAAACCCATGGTTATCAAGATAGTAACGATGCTAAACCACACAGCAGCGCGCCAATATCCGTGCGTAATACGTAGCAAGGTCACGGCGAACGATATTTTGCTGAATATGGACGCGAAGATAGAGATGAAGCCGGAGACGTTGCCGTAGACAGTTAGTTTTGACAGATTTGCCGGGTCAATGAACCCAATGTGAGAGCCCATGCCAAGTTGAGTATTATATTCTGTCAAGCATACGTTTGCTATAAAGATGACCTAGTCGACACGAGAAACAAGGTTAGAGCAGGATTGTGTCAGTGAGCAAATACAGTTAAAGAAAATAAGGTCTGTGTGTTGTGTGTTCTATTCCATCCAAGTGGCGCCTTAGTTCGGTATTAAGGAATAATAGATAGACGACATCAGATACAGAATATGAAATAGTTCTTACATATGATAATAGCAGAATATAATCATCCCACCAAAAGCCTCGTTTATTCAATGATTTGCAGTAAGCTCTCAAGCCAACAAATACTGTGGATAGGCCCAGCATTACCCAGCTTACTACTCGCATTCTCTGGCCAAGATTGTCATCTGGTGACACGAATGGGTTCCCAGAGCCTTCGTCGAAGGCACTCATGGCTCTGTATTGAGATCTCGTTTTGTTGCGTGGTAAAGGGTAAAGCAAAGAAGAGCATGCGAAGAAAGGGGGCTGAGGCGCGTCGCAAGATCGGAGTATTTCACGGTATGGTAACAACGTGTATAATGTCGAGTTGACGATATGTATACAGAGTTGCCTTTTTGGAGTATATCATTAGTAATGAAGTTTTAGAAATAGCAATAACGTTTCGACAAGATCGTAAGTAAATATAAATTAGCTGTCAGAGATTATGATAATGGAAAGACGCATATGTAATAGAAAAGAAAAAGAAAATAGGGAATCCAACAGGGAGAAACGAAGGCATTCCCAATAACTTCAAGAGTCACAGATTGTTGCTTTGTTCTTGTGTAATGAAGCTAAAGACGGATATAGAAGCAAAGAAGATAGTACCTTCAGTAAAGTACTGATCGTGTCAGAGGGGACTAGAGATATACATATAGTATCCCAGATACATTACATCCTTTCCTTGAACTACAACTATCTTACCCGGCTGGGGGAGGGGGTCTATATGGGGGAAATAGGACATTTTAGATCGACATATCACATCCCCGGGTATAATAATCAAATTCTACGCATCCTGTAACTATTGATAAGGTATTCTGCTTCCCATACACATGTAGTAGTAGTAATCGGTTCATACTCTTTCTGTAATAGCTTTCTCAGATAGAGATCCTCTAAGCTTTGTTATCGCTCTATTGAAGGTACAACTTGCATTGTGTACCGGTATCCAGTATTCTCACATTGTCATATCCCTTGGAACCCAACTAGATAGGGCACGTATTATTATCATCCTAGACACGAACACATTCTTGGTTCCTAATTCTGATTCTATATATCCAACAGAACGCTGGAATCACAGTCTGTATATTTTAGGGTATGCCTTGTTGATTGATATCCACCAGCGTAAGAATGATGAAGCGGAACTCGTAGAATGAAATTATGGTTAAGGTCTTGATGGCAAACAATAGCCAATCATAGAGGACCAACCCAAAAAGATAGAAGACTGGAGACAAGAGGAAGAACGCAAGAGAGATAGCAACAGACACAAAAAAAAGCAGGAGGGAGGCCAGGCTGTCGATCATCTTTTCGGCCGTGCATAAAGCTGTGAAGTGATTATACAGATAGAGTTTCAATTTACCCAGAATATGCAACTACATCTAGCTGTACAGTGTCAGCTTCAGGCTCGACCTTGATCGAGGGCACCATATCCGTAAGTAGCACCAGAACGAATATCTCGAGTATTTCAAGTGGCCCGGTATTGGCAATAACGCAGATCTTGAAATCTTCGGCGCATTGTCCATTTACGGAATTCAAAGCTGTGTTGCTGCTGTCTAGAAAGATTCTTACACTCAACAAGATGTTCACTTTTATATTAACTACATTAACTACTACATATGTGCTTTAATATAGCGAAGCACAATCACGAACATACTCTCATTTGCTGTTATATACAGATATACACTCAAAGAAAATAAGTCCTTCCCCAAGATTCAACAGAAAAGAGGAGAGTACATAAGATAGACATTGTCTATCCCTAGCCGCCCAAGATTCCGTCGCGTCCTTCGGCTTCCTTCATGCCAAATAAACTTAACAAGGACCTACCCTATCATTGTTCTTTCGTCGGTTGCTTATTAGCCCGCTGTATTCCAGTTTATAGCGCCTTACAGTGCCGGATCCCCTCAAGTTACCAGCATCTTCGTCTTTGTTGGGTTTTGTATATTTAGGAGTCGGAGGAGGAAGAGGATGGGAATCAAGCTTATGATTGATTCCCTTTTAGTGCTAGTCAGCCGGGGAAGTTCTTATTGCTTACATTGTTGCTTTCTTTTGTTATTTCATTGTCCACACGCAGGTCTTAGTTTTATAGTCAACTTGATCGACAAAAATACACTCGCGCTTACACAACATGTATAGAACATGAATACACAACTAACTATATTATATATATATATCTATATATCCAGCTGATGTGAACTCGGAATTCATCTCTTTTCTCTCACTGTCATCTTCATTCTGTTTGTGTAAGTGGGAAAATTTCGGACTTTGCACATCAGCCCGTTTTTCAAATTCTGGCTTGTCTTACTCTTCAACAAGAAACAAACATCATTGTCTTCCCGAGTCTTACAGGTCTTTCTCTATTAATCATAAAATACAATTAGTGATACATGCCATTTTGCGTATTACCCTGGTATCATATCACTAGTCAAAGTAGTTGTCTAAATAAATACTCCGTGTTAAGAAGCCTGCGTTTTCTATATGATCTACTTCAAGAAATACCCCTCAGGGAAATAGGTAGAAATGTGGCTTGTTTCGTAACATACTCGGATACTTCCAGCTATTTCATTTCACAGTGTATAACTACCTACTTGTATTTATATCTGTATGTATGCTCGCAGGTGATCTCATCCATACCTTGAAGAGGCCGAAATCTCGCTAGACTAATTCTTCAGTTGTAGAGTGAATAAATTCCTGAAATTATCGCCTAGGGCTTCTTCTTATCCTTTATAGCTAGTCACCCTGCGCCCGTCATGCCGAATTTTATATCCTAGTCGAGAGAGAGGCACTGTGCACTTCCCCGGCTTACGATCTACAATGCTAATAGTAGTTTATCTGTTCATATGTGTATGAGGCCTATATGTAATTACATACATATATAGTTAGTTACATGTAGACAAATCATGTTCGATCCCCCTGGAGCCTGCATCCAGCTTTGCCATGAAGTCTGGTACCAAAAGCAACGGCAGTTCGCATTTGTCTGTGCTCTTTCAGCTTTACTAATATGCTCAGTCAACTCCTAAGTACCACTTTCTTCATTTCTTCCTGTTGGACATGTTCAGCTTCATCTTCAGAGCTCGCTGGTTGATTACAGGCAACCAACCAGTTACATCACGCTAAAACTACCAAATGTGAACGAAACCCCGTCTCATCTCTCTTGTTTTTATCCCTTTTTTTTCCCTTGAGTTAGCTTATCATCTCCTGAACTCGTTCATCTTTCCTCATTTTTTTCTCACCTTTATCTTTATTTTTCTACCAAAGATAGATCGTGAACTCGGGATCATCGTCATTTGTCCGCTATCAACTTTTTCTGATCAGCTTACTTACGAGCTCACCCTCAATATTGTAAATCCAAGTATTTCATGCTCAAGATCAATATTATCCCTAGGTCCTGTATGTTCATTTCCACTTCTTGTATTAGGAGAATGTAGTGTTTCTCTCAGAAACGTTTTTTTAGAAACCAAGTCTTGCTTTCTTGCTTTAGCGAATATAGCAGTTAATCACGACATGCCTTCACACAGCTAGACCATCCATATTGTTTTCCATCAACTATGAGTTATATCTGTATATGTATTAATGCTACTGTCGTATATGTATGTACGTTTTCAAATGCTATGGAATATCACGATACTATATGACATGAAACTTCACGTCACCTTTTCCTTACACCTTCACCCGCTGGTATCTCGTGATACGTGAACCATCACTGAGTCTCTGCTGCACTTGTTCATGCTTGTAGCCAAAGACAAGCGGCAACAGCCAGAAGCGGCCAAAGTAGTAGACGAAACCTAGAGATAGAATTGCAAGAGCAACCACAGACGATAGCCAGTAAGGAAGGCTTGTGCTTCCCTTACCACCAGGCGGACGAACAAACGGCATCACGATGAGGAACTACATTTGGTTATGAGGTTAGAAACTATGCTTTTTACAAACAAGATAGGGTGGCAGTATCAAGTAAACTTACAATATTTCCGATCAGGTAGAAGCCAATGACTACCCATGGAACAGTAAACGTGGACTTGAAGGTATCCTTTTCGGTAAAACGTAACTTGATGAGGCCAATAGTGACGGCTGTCAATATCACGGTGGTTGGGTAGCTGCCCAGACTGACGACAAAGGTGAAGGCATCGCCAGCAGGAGGCGCACATATGAAGATGATGCTAACTAATAAATGCAGTACCAAAGCACTTAACGGAGTCTTGAAGGGCCGATTCTCCATTAGAATACCTGGGAATGGCATAACGCCATCTTTGGAGAGTTCCTGGATGACACGGGCTAGGGTTTGATAGTAGAGTTAGTATGGAGGGAGAAGATAAGACAGGAAGCGACGAGACTTACGAATGGTGAAAGCGACGCCAAGGAGATGGCCTAGAGCAGACATAGCAACTAGAACAGGCAAAACACGAGTACCGGCATTATCACCAAACATGTTCTTGAACAACGTAGCAGCCACAGTGACATCGGACTTGAGAAGATCCGCCTTGGACACAGCCGCGAACTAGTATAGATACTGTTGTTAGTTTACAATGACCATTTAATATTGAGAAGGGGTAAGAAGACTCACGTAGGCCACGTTGGCTAGTGTATACAGCACACCGAGTGAGGCCATAGACAGTGGCAAAGCAATCTTGAGGGTGCGCTGGGGATTCTTGACCTCAGACAAGACAGCGTTGACATTATCATAGCCATTGTAAGAAAATATGACATTAAGCAGCGCCGTTCCAATCTCATAGCCACTGCTCGACGTACCCTCAAACGCATTAGTGAAGTTATCTGGCTTATCGACCTTGAGATGGCCAGCCAGCGCCGCAAAGCCACAGCACACGATGAACAGCAGCGTGAAGATTTTGACCACCGACATGGCATCTTGAATAGCACGGCCAGCACGCGGCGCAACACTATGTACACCGACGGCAAAGGCAACACTGCCAATGGCACAGCCGCGTAGTCTCCAGGTAGTAGAAGTGGCACCAGCGGCCACGAGGATGTACGACGAGAAGGTGATGGCGTTACTAGCAGATACCTGCAAGAAGACACAGTAGAAGACGTAGATGCATGTGGCTAGTAGGCGAGGGTTGAAGGCACGCTCTAGATAGTTCTTCATGCCACCTGACCGTGGGATCGCTAGGCCAAACTCGAGCATGACAAGAGAACCGCATCCAGCAATTAGGGCACCGACTAGCCAGAGGATAAGAGACATCCCGACACTGCCAGACTGCTTATAGATCGTGCTTGGTGTAGAGAAGATACTATGCGGCAGGGTTAGTATCCGTTTCTAGATAACAGAAAGGGAAATTAAGAGGTCGTAGTCTTACCCGGAGCCAATGATCTTGTTCATGATCAACGACACAGCACCAAAGACTCCAATAGTCCGTGGCTGCAGCACATTCTCTTCAATGGCTAGCTGGGCATCTTCGCCGCTCGAGTTTCCATCGTGACTAGAAGAGTCGATAGCCTCTTCTAGAATATCTGTTAGTACGACGACTCTAGTATAGACGCTTCAAGGTAACACTAAAGACATAACTTACCGACGATGTTGTGATCTTTGACACTCATGGTGATTATAGATGCAACCTCTGTAACTGTATAGCCACTAGAATTTGAAACTATAGGTAGAGCAACGGCAAAAGAACAAAGAGATTCCAGACACCAAGTGAACAGAGCAAGCCAAGTAACACTAACTACATGGCATTTCCCAGACAAAGTCTACAGCCGATGATTGTTCTTTTAAGCACCACAAACTCATCTAGCAACTGGTCACTTGCTGCTCGGTCTTCGTGATAGCGCCATATACGCAATGGCAGGCCCAACCTGTCGCCATCGGAGGATAGCCAACTAGATAAACAGCATATAAGTGGAAGGCCAGGGCGTTCGTAGTGAGCGTCGTAGCGGGAGAAATGCAAAGCCCCAGGGCATATAGCGGCCATCCTCATCCTACCCGGATGCCATTCTGTTCTATTGCGTTCAAGGGGACGGGCTCGGAAGGACAAAGTCGCAATTGCAGTCGTGATGTTGCATCATCAACAGAGTGGGTAGGCCTTCAAGGGAAGGTATAGACTTACAAATTAGCCTGCAACTAGCTACCTTATAATTGGTCAGCCCTTTGATCTAAGAAGCTTAGAGTCCACCGATTCCACCGGTGCCAAGACTGGTTGGCAGATTTGACAGCGTAATCGAAAAGTAATAAGAGACGAACGAAGGGGGAAATGGCTTACATTTTGCCGTTTAACTGTTCGCTACTCTATAAGAATAAAAACCCGTGCTTGGTTGCTGCGATGAGGTGATATGCATTGAAAGGCCGAGATTAGGCCCAACCGCTATTTCTTAGTCTTTCTAACCTTTTGTCTAGAAGCAAAGCTTTAGCAAGAGCGGAACTAGTTACACTAATACGGTATATTAGCGGTAAAAAAAAGATGCTTATGTGGGGGCATCAATAATACTCCATCCAAGATCGTGATCGACGCAGATCGTGACGACATATCAGGCCCTGCACATATTAGACCTCATATTGGACAGTACAACAACACACTCTTTTCTCGTACTGATATCTCACAACACGCTCGATACGGCCGGCAATCCAGGCGTTTTCTTGGTTGTACAGAAAATAGCGTCGTATGCAGAAAATCAGCGCACCAGACCGGATATAATCGATATTACACATACATACATAGTAGGCATACATGGCATATATATCTAGGCTACCAGCCGGCTTGAATCGCCATGCTACTTTACCGAGTCTATCTAAGCTTCCATATAGCCCTTTTGCTCTCTTGATTTCTCCCTTCTTTCCAAAATGGCCATTAAATCTGTCGAGTTCCAGTCTTTCGACGTCCCCGGCGCCCGCGCATATTTCAATAATGCTCTGCCGCACGGTTTACAGGTCAAGACTCCCGATGGTTCGCAGCCCAATCTAGAACAATCCGTGCAGGCCATCAAGGCATTCGCGGCCTCGGGCGAACTCCAAGAGCTCCTCGATCGTCACGGTGCTGTACTGTTCAGAGGCTTTGGCCATGCGTCGGCCAAGACCTTCTCGAGCTTGATCAACGCTGCTGAAGAGGCACGAGGATACTTTCCTCACGAGCAGATTGGCCTGGCCGGCAAGAGAACACCCCTAGAGCAGAACATCTGGACAGCCAACGAAGGTTCACCACAGACGAGATTCTACCAGCATAACGAGGTAACGCCAAGTCCTTCGGCCCAGACATCTCCGGCTCGGGATATGACGGTGACTAACCCTATATTCATGCAGTACTCCAGATACACTCGCTTCCCCTCGAACATCCACTTCTACTGCGTTACCAAGGCCACTAAGGGAGGCGCCACGCCTATCGCGCACTCCGCCAACGTCTTCGAGAAAGTCGCAGCTGCCATTCCTGAGCTAATCGCCGGCGTAAACGAGCGCGGTCTCGCCATGAAGATGGTTTTCAAGGCCCCCGGCCAAGAAGTCAAGGTTAACCCGTTCAACTGGGCCGGCTTCTATAGCTTTGGCCAGGAGCTACAGCCCGGTGATGACGAGAAGACGACGCGAGAAAAGGTCGAGAAACAGGTGCGGTGTCTGACGCATGATTTCAGCTGGAAGGAGGATAATAGCTTGGAGATTGTCCAACATATCCCCGGCTTGCATAGAGATCCGGCAAATGGACGGCCAACGTGGTTTAATGGCCTGGTCGGACGTCACGGCATGACACGAGATATCGGTGCCCTTGATCCGCCCCATGTTGGCGTGATGGCATGACCTGTACGTTAAACACCAAGATATACCTTAGATTCTTCAGCTAACATGGTATGATGGTAGACTTGCCGTGTGCCTACGGTGACGACACGCCTATCCCGCGTGAATATCTCGACAAGCTCATCGACGTCATCGAAAAAGAAGAGATCAGCGTTGTGTTAGAAGAAGGCGACCTACTGCTAGTCGACAACTTCCAGGTCTCGCACGGCCGTGAGACCTGGGAAGGCGATAGATTGATTCTAGTTTCTATGTGGGAGGGACCAACAAAGATTGGCGTATACTAGTCAGGCCAGGCCTCCAGACTACAAAAAATGCCATATGCCATATTATGGATGATACCAGGCTATAAACATCTCCTTCCTATTGTCTCCAAGTTTGCAAACATGACATTGCTACCCTTTTTTCGCTGAACATTCTGAGACTCACGGGCCTACATGTACGTTCGTTTGTCCACGCCGCAATATCCCGTTTCTTATTAGTGTTTATCAGTGTGCTCTTTAGGGTTAGCACTATTATGTAGGTATGGTAGCTATAAACCCTAACAACCGCAGTATACTGAAACAAAAGCACGACTATGTTTACAAGATGTTACGAAAACAATGTTAGAGCCCAAAGAAGTTCAAAACAAGCAGTAAGCACCTTTGAGTTCATGGTCAGTAATAGACATTTTGAAACTTTTTTTTTTTACACCGACGAAGATTTGGATGGAAACATTCGGATCAAACAACATCAAT